>SNQJ01S0046542.1:122334-137059 GCA_010110895.2 Picea sitchensis
AATGCAATTTTTCGTGGGGACATGGGGAGGGGGCAATGCACGGCATTAGAACCCATGAATTAATTTGGGGAGGGGAATCACCCCCTCCCCATGTCCCCATGAGATTATTTAATTTCACGGGGACATCTCCCCACCTCCCCAAAACCCATAAATTAAATAATTCATGGATTTTGGAAAGGGGGGTGATGCTTGACATTTCCCTCTCCCGATGTCACCATGAAATTGGGATGGGGTGATGTCAAGCATTGCCCCCTCCCCATTTCACCATGAAGTTTCATGGTGGCATGGGGAGGGGTCGATGTCGCCCCCTCTTCCCAAAAGCCATGATTATTTAATTCATGGATTTTGGGGGGAGGGGGCGATACCCAACATCGCCCCCTCCCCATGTCCCCATGAAAAATTGAAATTTTAAATTTTTGGTGAATTTTTGTGTTCTTTTAATTTCTTTTTCAAAAAAATTCCTTAAAAACTTGTGTTTATTAAATTTTTTTGTTTATATTTTGTTTTTTTAGAGTTTTTTAAAAAAATTATGCTTATTGGTTTCTTTTTGTTTAAAATTTTGTTTTTTTAGAATTTAAAAATTCTTATTGCTAATGTTTTTCGAACTTTTTCTTCAGAAAAAAAAAAATAAAATAAAATTGGACTATGAATTTTTTTGTATAAAAAATGCGTATTTTTATTTTTATTTTTATAAAGAACTTGTTTGCAAAGTTTTTTTTTCTTTCCTATTTATTTGTTTTTAATAAAAAATTAAAATTGATTTAATAAATAATTTTTGAATTAACGATTTAGGAGTCTTTTTGAGGCTTTTATATATTATGGTAGAATTTGTCTAAGCCATGATTTTAATTAGGTCGTAATTTTAATTACAAAAAAAAAACCGATGCTACTAGGTAACATCACTTTTCGATTTAAGGGTCAATTTTAAGGGTTCTGTCCGCAATGGTATCGATTCTCAAGGTTGTGATTTCAATCAAGTTAGAATTTTAACCACCCCCTAAAAAAGGGTGCTACCAGTAGTTCCACTTTTTGATTCAGGGGTTGATTTTGGTGTTTTTGACCAAAAAATATAGAGTTTTTTGGGCTAGAGTTCTCGTTTTGAGGTCACAGTTCTCGTTAAGTTGGTAACTATGTTCAAAATATTGAATGACTCCTCTGTGAATCTCTTCACAGACCCTCACACATGAACCAATGCTATTCCACATCGTCTCTTCCCATCCCATGAAATGAGGGAAGCCTCCGAGTTGAGTCTTGGTTCACCATACTCGATATAGAACCGTGTCCTCCTGACTGAATACTAGTTATTGCTGATACTAATGCTCTTCTTTGTGAAGTGACGCTGAATTCAAGTTCTCCTTCACTCATATCTTAGTCCCTTTCTTCTTATCTCTCTTTTTCTTCTCACCTCTACATTGTCTTTGGTTATTTATTCTTGATGAAAAATGTGCAAGGGGGGCGGTTGAAAGAGGGGGTTCCTCCATACTCTTTCATATTCATTGGTGAGGGATCCAAAATAGCTCCCTATTTCTAGCTTCTCAAGTCTTCCCATAAGTGCCAAAGTATCTGCTCCTTCTTGGAGATCTCTGTCACTATCTTCTGTTGTGATGACGCTACTACTGAGTCTGCACCCCACCTTGCTCAGACGTGACTACATCTCTTCCTATCCAAGGGGGTTTGACTTTGTCTTCTTCATCCCTACTCCCATTGCTTCTGATATCTTCTCTTGATACTTGTCTCCTAATGGCGCATCTCTTTGATGACCTATCTTCTCCTGTGCTTCTCTCTGGCATAGAGCTATCTCCTTCACACTCTTCTAGTGTAGTTTATTTTCTCTTCATCTTGGATCTGACTACTAATTCTTCACCCCTTGTCCCCTCTTCTTTACTTCTTTTCTCAACTTTCCTCATTATCTTAGATCTTCTTGCGTATCTCTTGACTCTCTTTCTCCTATGCTCTTCCATATCCATTCTCTTCTCACCTCATCTCATCTTTTGGACAACTTTTGTTATATCCATTCTTTCTTTCATATTCTTTTTTCCCCTCTTCTTTCCATTCCCCCCTTTGTGTGTGAGGGGTGGAGTTTACTCGACCATTCTATTGGGCTTCATGTGCATTAGCCCTTTTTTTATGAACAACATCTTCATCCATAGATAAATTTATTCCAATGGTCTCCTTCTAGGGCCAATGACAACATTTATTTCATCAATACTAAAGGATTCACGATACTGAATGGAAAAATCGACGATATATTCTTCCTTAACCTAGTCGAACTAGAAGTTGACGACTACAACCCACTTATTCTCGACATATCTTAGCCTATTCATCATATTTTGTTTCCAGACTAGTGATTCTTGGTCTCCCCATGTAGAGTTAGTCCTTGTCTGCCTCTTTATCCACTCATGCAATAAACAAGGGAACTCAACAAAGAAAATTTCATGTAAATCAATATAGATGTACCTTTGTTTCCAATGCTTGAGGTTGATCTGCAGGTGTCTTCTCTCTATTCAGAGTGAATTCATCCTCCTTCTCAGATATCCAGTCTTGTATCTCCTTCCTATAAGGTTTCCACCTCATTTTCTTCCTTCAACATGTAGTACAAAAACTTCAGGTCCCAACAATGAAAGCATTTTTTGGCTCGACTGGGGGGTTTCAGACCCAGGGTTCAATAAGATTTACCAACAAAACCCCATAGGCATTGTCATGTTCAATCTTTAAGAACTGAATAGGGTCTCACCTGAGACACCATGAGAATCACAAAGACTATCGGTCTTGTGCAGGGTGTGAAGGAATAAAATGCACATGAAACCTTTTCAACTAGTCATTCATTCATAGCTACCACACGATTACTACACAACATAATATAAACATGGGAATACATTTAGACCACAACTCATCATATGTAGAGATAAATGTGCTTTAGATTTTATTCATTAAACTCAAAGGAATTCAAATACACTTCCATAAATAGAGGTCGAAGCTTGCTCAAGATGCCTTGACATTAAAAAACACATAGACAAGCCATGCGCTCAGATCTCTTTTCTCTCTCATATTCATGCACATATTATCTTTGAACATCGGAACTGATACAAAACTTAACTACAACTCTAACTCATCTACAATTTTTTCATCCTCTTATTACTCAATCCCCTGGTGAACAAAAACCTAACCCTTACATATATGTATGCATCCCCCCATATCTTCCATAGAGCATGGAATCATAACGAACTTTCCATCTCATCCACAACCTCGACCATGACCACTTGGGTTGTTGCAAAAACAATTAAAAAGATTATCGAATATATTCATGGATATGGCATACATGCAATCTCTTTAAGTTCTTACTGTTGATATTATGGTAGCTACGGGAGGTATTAAACCTCCATGTGTAACTCTGACAAGAATAGAATATTTCGAGAAGCAAGAAGAAACCCTAAAGCATTGAACATGACCCTAGAAGACAAGTCGGCTAAAGAAAATAATTAATATTTAGTTTTTAGCCTCTAGAAAGAGAAGTCGGCCCAGGAAACTAAGAAAGAGCAGTATAAATACAAGATGCTAGAGCTCATTTGTACACACACAGCTCGCAAATGCATAAATCTAGTGTGCACTGCACAAATTTAGTAAGTGCGCAAGTCTAGAGAGTAGCCGCATCTACACCTACTACAACTTGTATCTTTCGATTTTAGGCTTGGAATTTCTCTTGGTTATGGTTTGGGATTTCTCCCTTGTGCGTTAGCTCTGGAGATAGGTATGCTACACTAATTGGATATTGGTTCTAGGGTTGCTTCCAGAATTATTCTCTCTATCAAGGTTAAGGTGCTCGAGGGTGGCTTCGGCCTATGATTGGGTGAAAATATTGCAATATTTTCCATGGTTAAACAAACACACATATTATTTATAACAGGTTATGGGCCCACACTATCTTCGGACAGTCTAACCGTTGGAGGATAGATTGAGAGGATTTGCTTAGTTACAAGTGCAGTTGAAGTCAAAGTTTTTGTTGCAGCAATGAAACCCTAACCCTCTTGTTGAGGCACCTTAAGTAAAGAGATTGACCTAATTTCTATATATCCTAGTGTTCCCTAACCTAGCGCATCTCCTGGTACTCTCAACTATCTAAGACGTCAAGTTTGATTTTTTGGTCAAAGTCAAAGGTTGAACAAGTCAAAGGAGTCATGACTTACTCTATGAAGTCAAAAAACAAGTTAGAAGGGGCTTCTAATTTCAGAGCATGGAAGACAAGGATTGACTTCATCCTTGCCAAGAATAAAATATTGGATATCATGAAAGGAATGATCATGGAACCACAGTTTGAAGAAGGAAAAGAGAAGAAACTTCAGAATGTTGCAATTATGGAGAAGTTCAAGGACAATGACAACAATTCCATGAGTGTCATAGTGGACTATGTAAAAGACCACTTGATACCCTACATCTCTCATCTTGACTCATCTAAGAATATGTACGATGCCCTACCTAACCTCTTCTCAATCAGAAACATTGGACAAGTAATGAGTCTGAAGAATGAGCTTCGTGACATACAAATGAATGATGATGACAACATAACATCATACCTTGTGAGAATCTCTCAGTTAAGATATCAACTACAAGCTACTGAAGAAATCATTTCAGAGAAGGAGCTGGTAAATATAGTACTCAATGGCCTTCCCAGGACATGGGATGCATTTGCCGCAAGCATGAACACAAGAAAGGAGTATCCCACATTTGAAGAGCTTTGGACTTGTTGTGCACAAGAAGAATCAAGGATTAACACAAAATATAAATACCAAAAGAAATATGATGATCAAGCCTTCACAACAAAATTCAAGAGTTTCAAGAATAAGAGGAAGTTTGGCTTAAGGAAGAAACAAAATCAAGAAAATGATATGCCAAAAATACAATGCTTCAACTGTCAAAGATATGGTCACTAAAAGAATCACTGTCCTGAGTTAAATAAAAGGAAGGAAACACACGAAGCAACAGTTGCCGAAGAAAAGGAACCCTCAAAGAAAGTCAAACATGATGAAGCAAATTTCTTCTTCTAAATCAAGGTAACAATATTCTTCAAAGTTCTTGTACATACCATGTTTACATAGTTTCTATATATATCATGTATATCTATTTCTTAGAATATAAGATGTTCAAGTAAAACAACACCTATGGAAGAACAACAAGATAAGGATTGCCATCATGATGACTATAAGCCAAAGCAATACACATGAAAAGGTGAAGTACATTGACAATCTTTGGTAACATTCTTGTGGAAGCTATTACATAAGTAACAATTGAAAGATAAGCCGAAATTAGAATCAAACTTGAAGAGAACCAGAAGGAGTCAAAATAGAAAGAAGTCAACAATTAAGAGAAAAACTAGAAAAAAAATTGTGACACCTTGCAGAAGGAAATAAGGATGCAGACGAAAGCGTGGACTATCTTAGATGGAGGGAGTTGATTACAGAATTCAAAAAGAAGAGCATGCATTCATACATGAAGCAAGGATTAGGAGGGAACTAATCCTAAATATGATCCATTGAGGATTATGAAGTATCTATCCATGGTCCCATTGAAAGTAGCAACCATGATAAGCAACATGTGTTCAATTTGACTCTCGAAGAAGTCTTCTTCGAAAATAATCCTTAAAGTATCATTGGTTGTCCATTTACATCCATGATCCTATGATGATAGGAAGAAGTTGGAATCTTCGGGGCATATAGAAGAACCCATGGACCCAAGAGATAAAGAGAGACATGAGGAAGAACATGAATATTCCAAGAAAGAAAGAAAAGCAATAACAACCAATTATTATACCGAGAATCACAAGACTACCAACTTGGTTTGAACCCACTAAAAAGAAATCAAGCAGAAGAAATGGAAGTTATGATAAAGAAAAATGTATGTAAGAAAATGTGAAAAAGACTTATGAATGGAAGCATTGCAAGATTCAAAGGTTCCTCCAGAAGGAGGGAGAAGACTATGACAACAAATTGTTCTAGTAAACTAGATATACCTCTTGTAGTATCCATGGATTGGAATTTACATGTAAAATACTATTCTTCCCAATAAAGAAAGTGAGAAAGAAGCTTATACCAGAAAGAGACCCATGTATGCAGATATAAGAAGACCTTGTATGGATTCAAACAACTTGATGCAGAGTATCTCATATACAACAAAAGTGTGATGAAATATTTCTATGATAGAGATAGTGTATCAGAATAGTTACTCAAAAGTCTGGGATGATGGATTGTTAATCCATGGAAAACTCTCATGATGACAGAAGAAATTCTACTTGGATATGTTTCAGTTTGAGCCTTGCCACGATGTCATGAGCTAGCATGAAATAGAGGTGTTGAATTCGACCATGATATATTGTAATGATTAGAGCTATATGAAGCCTTCAAAGAAAACCAGTGTTACATGACAGACCGTAGTACATTGAGATCAAGCATTATATTCTCCGTGATGAACTCCAGAAAATAGAAGTGGTTCTCCAATATATCTCCACAGATGAGCAGATAGAATATATTTTGGTAAAATCCTCTGTCCAAGATACAAAAAATTGTGTACTCAAGAAACAAGTTGGGGCTCGTGGAGAAAAATTCCTTATTGAAAAAGGAAGAGATTACTCCTAGGTTAGGAGCGAGCACTGATTTGTTATTGATTTATGGACAGTCATTTCTCAGTTTGAAAAATGGTCCAGGATGAGTAGTTCCTTTCCATTTCGAAAATTGGTTTGAGATTTCTTACGGACATGCATTTCCCAGTTCGAAAAATGGTCCAGATCGGACAATCATTTTCGTAACGAAAATGGTATGATAGATTGTTGATGTACCATAGAAAATGATTCCCCTTGTGGCCAGTATGGGGGAATGGTCTAGGGAAATCATTCTTCTTGGAAATCACTCTGAGTAGTGGTCAAGTAGAATAGTTCGCCTCGTCGGGCAATCATTCTTTCGAAGTTCACAGTTGTGAGCCGTTTCGAAGAATGGTCCATTTTGGAGGTTGGTGCAGTACAGTCATTTCCATTAGGAAATGGTCCGGACAGTCATTCCCTAGGGAAGACTCATTCTATCCAGGTTGCACTATGATTAGTGCCGGAGGAATGGCCCAGTTAGGTGAATGGTTCAGATTGAACAATCAGGGACATGCATTCCCTAGGGAAGACTCATTCTTTCAAGGTTGCACTATGATTAGTGCCGGAGGAATGGACCAATTAGATGAATGGTCCAGGCTTAGAAATCAGGGGCAATTATTCTTCTATGCTTGAGAAGAATAGTCTAGAAAGCCCATGGCTGATGTTTTACCTTATGAGGGAAGATACTCTTTTAGATATCACATATCTGAGTGGAAGAATGGCCTAGATGACTCAGTTTATATCATGATATTTTTTTTATACAGGTTGATATCAGATGATATGATTACTGTGGAGATTGTATGTCTCTGGACAGTAGATGTATGCTATTGTGGTGGATGTGTTCCACTGGTTGTGACTATGCATCATTGATTAAGTATTTGTGTGCTACTTGGTATGGTTGTGTACCACTAGATAATAGTTGTGTATTACTATGGATAGACACAATTGTGTTCTATTGAATGGAATTGTGTTGATTTCCATGAAGACTATCAGTAGTGTTGGAAATGGATCCTTAGAGTAGGATAGACCCTGTCTAGGGTGAAGTCATGATAGTTTTATATCTTAATATAAGAGGGATGGGAAACCCCTCTAAAAAGATAACCTTGGTAATATTGGTGAAAATTCATAACCTTGATGTCATTATAGTACAAGAAACAATGGCGGGGGGGATGGGATCCTAATAGGGAACTTAGCCAATATTTTAAGGAATGGGATTTTTAGTAATTATAGATGCTATAGGGAATTCTAGGAAACTCTTGACTATATGGAAGAAAATATTGTCCGTACTAAACTATTCTCTTTTTGAATAAGGTATTTGGGTATGTTTTTAGTACAGTAGTTTGGGAAGAAGATATAAGTGATAAAATGCGATGGTCCATATGAAGAGATAAAACCCTTTTCATAGGTCTTTTTCAATTTGAATTGTCTTAAAAATGATAGGATTATTGTAGGAGAAGATTTTAATTTTACTCTCAATAGATTAAAGGTGTGGTATGTCTCTATTAGAAAGGATAGGCCGGTAGAATTCTTTAAGTTTAAAATTGAAGAAACAAGTTTTGTGGATGTAGAACCCATTAAGATAGTGCCTACTTGGGGGAATTTTAGAATAGGTGAAGATAGAGTGTCAAAGAGACTTGATAGATTCTTGGTGGGGGATAATTTAATATTGGAATCTCACAAAATTAGATCGTGGGTGGAGGTGGGGGGAGACTCTAATCACCTACCTATTGTGATTTGGCTAGAGAAAAAGGATACCTAGAAACTCCATTCAAATTCAATCATAGTTCGTTAGAGGATGTAGAGTAACTAAATTTGGTAAAAGACAAATGGGTGGGTTATGATGAAACTTTAAGGGACTCAACGAGTTATCAATTTATAGCAACATTAAAAAAAGTAAAAGTGGAAATGTCCACATAGGCTTCAAATAAGTTTGAAAATTTAGATAAAGATTTAAAGGATGTGGAAAGTAAGATAGGACATATTTTTAAATAGAACTCAGCTAGGATTTTTAAAGAGGAAGAGAAATGAAGGTGAAGGAATTTAGACATTTCTAAGAAAATATTTTTACACTGAAGAGAGGTAGAATGGATAATGAAAAGTAGGGTCATTTGGATGTCCAAGGGGGATGAAAATACAAAAATTTTCTAAAACTATGAAAAGCATAGGAAGATAATTAATACAATTTGGGAGATGGGGAAGTCATATGGAGTAAGTCTAGGAATTTCCATGACATAAAAACTTTGGGGCTCTATTGTTGATATTATGGTAGCTGCGGGAGGTATTTATCTCCACGTGTAACCATGACGAGAATAGAATATTTCAGGAAGCAAGAAGAAACCCTAAAGCATTAAACCTAACCCTAGAAGACAAGTTAGCTAAAGGAAATATTTAATATTAAGTATTTAGCCTCTAGAATGAGAAGTCGGCCCAGACAGCTCAGGAAAACAGTATAAATACAAGTAGCTAGACCTCATTTTGCACACACATCTTGAAATTTCAGCAGGGAAAAAGTGTGCACTGCAGAAACTGGGCAAGTGCACAAGTCTGGGGAGTAGCTGCAACCGACAACTATTGTAATCTGTATTCCTGGTTTAGGCTCAGAATTTATATTGGTTATGGTTGGACTTTTTGATCAGTCTTGGCTATCTTTTCTTGATGCATTAGCCTTGGTTCACTATTGGTTTTCTTCTGGAATCATTCTCTGTCAAGGTTAAGGTGCTCGGCGGTGGCTTCGGCCTATGGTTGGGTGACAATATTCTTATATTGTCTATGGTTAAACAAGAACATCTATTAATTTCTAATAGGGTATGGGTCCACACTATCTTCAGACAGTCTAATCGCTGGAAGATAGATTGGGAGGATTTGCTCGGTTACAGTTGCAGTTGCAGCCAGTTTTTGTTGTAGCAACGAAATCCTAATCGTCTTGTTCAGACACCTTAAGTGAAGATATTGACCTAATTTTTGGATAGCCTAGTGTTCCCTAGCCTAGCGCATCTCTTGGTACTCTTAGCAAGCTAAGACGTCAAGTTTGATTTTTTGGTCAAAATCAAGGGTTGACCAAGTCAAAGCAATTATGACTTACTCTATGAAGTCAGAAAACAAATTAGAAGGGGCTTCTAACTTTAGAGCATGGAAGACAAGGATTGACCTCATCCTTTCCAAGAATACAGTGTTGGATATCGTGAAAGGAAAGATCGTGGAACATGTTAGCACTCTATAAATTTTTTCCAGCTGATAGAAAAACGACCGAGGTAACTGTTTCAACCATCTTTAGAGCTGTGCACTAGCCTGCTCAACTCAGAGAGGGTTCTTGCATGTCATTTGATATTTCTTTGGAAATCATTGGCTAGATTTGGTTTGTTTTGGGGGGTATTATAAAGCTGTTGAAGAAGTGGGGGTGACATTTGGGCTATGGAGTCAGAAATGAATAATGCAGTGGTAGGTCATTAGAACTATCTAGAGGAGAAAGGCTAAGTGAGGCAATGAGTCTGATTTTTCAAATTGAAATTTGCATGGCAAAAGAAGAAAAAGGAAAACACAAAATTGTTTCAGAGTGTATTAAAATGAATTGTGAAATAGTTGAGAAGAGAATTACATGAATTTAAATTTCTAAGTCTAGAGCATCATCAAACGAATTCCAGACTTTTAACTCTCCAATTTAAAAGAGGAAATTGCAAATGGAATTTTAAAGACACAAGAAACACACACTATGAAAGAAGACATAACTCATATCACAGCCGATTAGAATCTTTTCATAAACATTTCAAAAATTGCTTCTGCATCATATATTTAGTTTAGCTCCATGATTTTACAAAGTCTACCTTCAACGAGGGCAAGCCCCCTCCTCCCTTTTATTTATCCTTGGAATGATATATATAGAAAATTTACATGCAGGATTAAAAACGACTCAACTTTCCCACAGTCTAACCATAGAGATCGGTTACAAAAAGGAGTAATGCATAACAGTTATTCTCCTACTTTACAGGGAGCGTTATAAACGGGTCTAACATATCTGAGGCTTTTTCATTGCATGCCATATGTCCAAAATTTTCTGAAACATACTCATTTCAACCTGAGAACTTATTCTAGCTTGGCGATTTCTTCTTTTAGAGTGTTCAACCAGAATGGTTGATTTTCCCCAATGCTTTCGACCACCTCAGCTCTAACTCTTGCCTTATATTGCTTGCTCCTCTTCCTCTTTACTACTCGTTTGTAGCGCCTGTCCACATGTCCGTTAATGATTAAATCCCTAATGATAGGATTTAGTTTGACCTTTGATTTTGGTTCTGTCACAGGGTCAGTATGGAATTTAGTTGCTAGCATCCCTGCGATCAAATTATCTTTCTTACTCATCGATGGATTTTCCATTTTAGTTGAAAATGTCATTTCACTGAATGTTGTTTGATCGGCTTGGTCCATGTCTCCCAGTTTTGTAGAAAACACGATTTTCATCTTCTTGATCTTGTTGATTACTTCGTTCAGGATGAAATGTCGATTGCTCAAATAGGATAAATTTATTTATAATTTTGAGGATGATTGTCATTGAGTGTTTAATCATAGACTGTTGATGACAACAATTGCCCGAATTACAGCCTATCATGCTCGGTTGTCAGCTTCAAATTGATTAGCCTCAGGATCATCCTTCTGGCGACGCTTACTCGACGTTGGACGACGTAAAGTACTTGAGCAAAGGTACTGATGTGAATGAATAAGTCATTAACCTTCCCCTTTTCATATGCAATCTGTGGGCATGACACATATCGAATGATTTTTCTACACGTGACATCGGGGTTTGGAGAAAGTGGTTTTAGGTAGACTTATTTTTGCCCCGATGTGCTTCTGATGGTGCCACGTGTCCACCAATGAAACCACGGTAGTTTTCCCTAGCACGCCTTCACATAATTAAACTTTGTGTTATTTCACCATGCAATATGGGTCTCGGCCATTGATCCGGGCCACTTCAAAATCTATGGTCTATCGGGTCCTTCCTTTCGCGCCTCTGCTATATTTGTCCACATGCCACCATATGTGACCTAGTCCTCCAAATCCTGCCATGTCTCTACACTTATTTAGTCCCCCTCTAAATATGAAACTCGTATTTCATGTATAACTGTTATGGTGATAACATAGGCTCCTATTGGAGATGTTATCCTCTATTGGCATGTTTTCAGGCAGATGTTCTTGTCATTGATGGCAAGTTCAGAGTATGTAGCGATGGAAAAACAGGGACAACGTAAGCTCAGGAGGATAAGTGAAGATATGCACACAGAGTGCAAGAGTGTGCTTGATCACTTGATGGTTTACAGGCAGGCAAGGAAGACAATTTATCCGACTCCATTTCGGAGTTTCGGATACCGGGAGGTGGAGGTGTCAAGGACACTCACGACAAGTCCCAGAATCGCGAAATACAAAACGCTGAAATCCTGAAAGCAGGAGATAGTTCCGGATACCAGGAGTTGAAGTGTCAAAACACTTCACCACAGGAGTCCCGGAATCGCGAAATGAGAAACGCTGAAATCCCGAAAGGAGGAGACAATTTTGGATACCGGGAGTTGAAGTGTCAAAACACTTCACCACAGGAGTCCCGGTATCACGAAATGCGAAACATTAAAATCCCAAAAGTAGGAGACAGATTCAGATACTGGATTTTCGGATACCGGAAGATGGAGGAGTCAAGTGTCGAGACTCCTCATCATAGGAGTCCCGAAGTTGCGAAGTGCGAAAATCCGAAAATATGATCCGACTTCATTTCGGAGTTTCGCAGACCAGGACTTGGAAGTGTCGAGAACATTCACATCAAGAATGTCGAAATCAAGATATGCGAAATCGTGAAGTGATCTGGGCCGATAGATCCAGGAGGAGAATGTGGCAGACCACATCAGAAAGGACAGGTGGAAGACGATGACACGTGGCACGATCAGACAACGACAAGTGTCAAGTTAATTTGGCATTTCAGGCCATTGGAAATCACAATTCTGAGTGACATGTGACAGCCACTCTGGTCACAACATGTCATCGAGTGACGCAAGACTGACCTCACTCCGGGAGGTTTTTCTTCGGGAGTTTTAACTCCATCACTCCCCCAAAGTCCCGAAGGCTGAAATCCTAGGGCAGAGGATAGTCGTCTGATCACCACAGATCGAGGACCCTTGATCTGGAGATCAAAGCGCTTGTGTGATTGGAGAGTGGTCATATTCCGGTGGTCACATTGTCGAAGAACTATAGAAGATATCTCGAAGCGGCAAGCTCAGTTTCAGAGTTTCGGAGATCGTGACTTGGAGAGTCGAGAAGCCTCACAACAGGATTTCCGAATTGTCGAAATGCCGAAATGATCGAAGCTAGTGAAACCAAGCTCCATTTCTGAGCTTCGGATACCAGGACATGGAGTATTAAGAACTCATTACCACAGGAACGCTGAAATGCTAAAAAGCGAAATCGCGAAAGCACTATATGGATAAGCGCTTGGTCACCTCTCGTAGTCACATGGTCGAAGAGCTATAGAGAAAATCTTGAAGCAGCAAGCTCCTTTTTTTTCAGATTTTCGGAGATCGCGACTTGGAGAGTCGAGATGCCACACCACGGGGATCCTGAAATGCCAAAGTGTGAAATGGCGAAATGAACGCAAGATTCAATGAAGTCAATTCAATGGTGTAGATGAATTTGAATAAGATCGGAGGGCTATTGTTTCACTTCACAATGTAACTGCTAGAAACAAATGATGGTTTCTGCCAGAGGATGAGCTCGTCTATGACAGAAAAGATGAATAGTCTCAACTGCCAGAGAAGCTGAGGAATCTTGATATAACACCTAGTGATGATGGATGCATGGGAAAAACCACCCAAGAAGCTGAAGAGTTACCATGATGATCAGGCAGAGCACTCACAATGAGTAGGAGATGCAGAACAGAGAGATACAACGTGGAACATAGGAGATGGGATAGATGTGGAAGAGTGAAGTGAAGAAAACACCCCGATGTGGAGGATATTGGCAGTGGAGAGGATGCAAGAGTATGTAGAAGATTGCATGCACAAAGTGCATAGAGACTATAAGAATGTTGAACAAAGAAGAAATGGGGGGCTGTTGAGTGTGATTGAGGAGTGAAAAGGAGGTAGAGCACAACAACAAAAATGTACAGAAGGGGAATGGTACATTGAAAGGACATGGTGCAGAGAGCATAAAAGGCAAAAGAACAGAAAGTGCAAGGAGTGTGTAGAAGACACCGAAGCATACATAGAAGCGCAATGTAGCAGAATAGTGATCAGACCGGTAAGCCATTAAAGAACTTTATATCGCTGTAATAAGTCATAATAGCAAAGATTTATATTTCAGGGTGGTAGAGAGGTGCTAGGGAGGACTGTTGTACTTAGAGGTTCAAGTGGGTGCTTGAACAAAGGGAGTTGTAGCTTCCATCTGGTTGCAGCCAGGGAAACTGGGGTGGCAGGGTAGTGTAAGGGAGAACCGTTGTTCTCTGTTATACAGGTTGGTACCTATGTGACTGGAAGTTGGTGCTTCCATCCAGTTGATGCTTGAACACTTATGGAGTTGGTGCTTCCTTCTAATGCGTGCTAGAGAAACCAGGGAGTTGGTGCTTCCTTCTAGTTGGTGCTAGAGAATCCAGAGAGTTGGTGCTCTCAACAAGTAGCAACTTGCAAAACAGAGGTTGTAGCCTCATTATGAGTTGGTGCTCATATGTATAATAATGTAAAGAATGTACAGATTACTTATCATATAAAGAAGAAGAGGTTTTTACCCTTTATGGGTTTCCTCAGGAAATATCTGTCTCTGTGTATCTCATATGTGTGAATGATGTTGAATGGTCGATTGCTTACTTCCCTGCATTATTGTGATTTTCATTTAGTGATCTAGAAAGAGTTTAAAATAAGTATAATTGTTTAAGCAAGGTTACAACTGATTCACCCCCCCCTCTCAGTTGTCCAACAATTGGTATCAGAGCCGGCCCCTTTTATCTAAGGGTAGATCCTAGAGCTTAAACATGTCAAGACATGAAGGAAATTCAACCAATAAGGCCACTCTATTCAATGGAACAAACTTTGCCTTCTAGAAAGTTAGAATGAGAACCTACATAATGGCTTTAGG
>SNQJ01S0046543.1:0-13183 GCA_010110895.2 Picea sitchensis
AAATTTGTAAAGTCAATACCTAGCTTGTCTATAAAATGCCCAAATTTAGTGCAGATCCATTCTCTTTTTGTGTGGACATATATATAGTAATATGGATGGGAGTTGGTTCTATTTTTTTCTTTCACAATGTTGAGAACCACACTAGATGCAAATATAAATACTTAAGAGAGAAATCAGGATATAGTAAAATACCATTCATGGAAAACCCATGAATCATGACCATCTCATAAGCGACAAAGCCATTTTCATGTCAAAGGTTCAGAGTTTGTGGACAATGGAAAAACAGAGTTTGGCTTCCATTGTGCAAATGTCCATGATAATGTCCATTTATACCTATGTCCATGTGTGTTTCTCATCAAAACATGCATTGTGATGGCACGGTATACTACCATAGACTGTTGTCAACAAGAGATTTTCCAAATTGCTCAACATAAAGAGATGTTTGCATTGAAGAGGGGAACGTATAGAGTATAATTCTTCATGTTGAGAAACAATGTCATCATGAGACTCATCATAAACAAAGTATAGTTTCATTGGATCATGTTGAATAAAAAATGGAAAGGACAAGAAAATGACTCTACGATGGTGGTACGAGGTTCGAGAATGAAGGATGAAATGTAACAAAGAGGTGGTCAATGGAGACAAAGTGAAATGTTGACAAAGAATACATGATAGGAATATTGAACTTACAATGGTTGCTCATCATAATATTCTCCCCCACGGTTGAGGGTTTTCATGGCCTCATGCAAATGAAGTAGGGGACTAATATGTGAAAAACTATGTGTTGTACTTTGATATTTGCATGTTACATGGATGGTGCTTGAATACATTATATACTATTTTTTTTATCTCTCTTGCACAACCAGATTTCCTATTACATATGTTTGAA
The DNA here is from genome assembly GCA_010110895.2 of Picea sitchensis. Taxonomy (NCBI): domain Eukaryota; kingdom Viridiplantae; phylum Streptophyta; class Pinopsida; order Pinales; family Pinaceae; genus Picea; species Picea sitchensis. The sequence continues at coordinate 890 of SNQJ01S0046543.1, forward strand.
TAGGTAGCAATAATGAAGTGTTATTCCTTCAACCGTTTGAAAGAATATTGATGTCCTCATGAACAAGAGAGTTCAAATGGTGAAGTTATTGTATGTTGAGTTTCTATTACTATCACAAAGAACACATTTTTTATCTTGATTTATTTTGAACAAAGTACAAAGAAAAGTACAATCAAGAGATGGGTCAAGAATGGAAGAGATGGTTGAGACTATGAAGTGTAAAAGAATGAAGAATGGTGGTATAAAATAGGTGGAGGAAAAATGTATATAATTTCCTCAGACAAACAAAGTAAAGTACTTGATGTGGAATCCTGTAACCGGTATACTTGTCATTTACATGCATGCATTTGGTGGCACATGAGACATATTTGCAAACTATGTTTTTACATTTTCATAACCAAATTTCTTCTCTCATATGTGTAAACAAGTAGTAAGGACAAAATAGTATACCTTCGACCTCTACGAAAAGTTTTGTTGAAAGATATAGACAAGGAAGAACACGGTGAAGTGATTTTGGTACTAATTTTGATTTTTGTCATAATGAATAGCATACTACCTTAATGTCTTTTTGAAACACGGTGCATATTTTCTTTATAGTTGGGTACATCCACTGGGTAGGCTAAAAATGGGGAAAGTGTAGAGTGAAAGGGATGGTTATATAACAATGGAGTGGAGTGATGAAAAAGATAAAATGAATGATGGTGAGGGATGAATTACAAGCTTAAGTATTCATTTGTCATAATTCCCTAAACTTTCAACAAATTAAAAAGTTTTATAGATGGTTTTACCTCAAGTTTTACCTTTTCTTAGAATTCATATTTGAACTGTAGGCTGAAGTAGAAATTTGTGGAACATGATGTCTGGTGACTAGAGGTTGAATAGAAGGTGTACTAGAGTTGAGAGATCATGGGAATGCTTGAAGAAAATATTGTTGCTAGAAAAGACTGAGGTTGATGGACACTTGAAAATCTGAGCAAGGATGTTGAAGATGATGAATGTTGATCAAATATGTTGAACTATACCATGTTGCAAGAATGAAATGCAATTTTGTATTGTAATAATATGTTGAAGAAAGAAACTTTAGAACAGAAAATGAATTGTTGCAAGTTGTTTGTTAGGATCATTAAACCATATAGTCTTCTTCCCTATCCCCTATGGGTACAATTTAATCTATGTGAATGGTTTTACTTGAAGTCGAACATAGAATGAAATCCTTGGATTATTTCCCATTAATGTAAATCATTAACCAATGCAATACAACTCACTAGTGATGTTAATGAGTGTCAAGGTACCTTAATGCATCATGTCAGGAATGAATGAATGTGTTGGAGTCAAGGTACTTGTAGGATCTAATAGTCATGAGGAATTAATGCATCTCCACTGCTATCAGCAAGGAAACTTTTCATTGAGGCATACAAGTTCGAAGGCATTATAAATATCTTTAATCTCGATCCTAGATGATGTGTTGGAGTCGATGGGGCAAGATTTGTCAGAAGGTGGGCCTTAAGGAATCCCACATTGTCCAACATGAGAAAAACACAAATGATTTTGAAGAACCATAATACAAGATTGAACCAACATATAGAACTTAATTGAGAATTTTTTCTACTAGTTGTATGTTTTTCAAGCAAAACTAATGTCCAATTGCGCTAGTAAACTAGCTTTCACAAATGGACTTATTTTTCTCTTTACTCTCTATTTATTCATTTATTACTTTGTCCTACTCTACTTGAAAAAACAGAATTCATTTTCTCAAGTGTTTATCTAGATTTAGGAGCGGAACAAACTGATTAACAAACCGAATACCATAAACACAGAGATATGAATAATAACACAAATATCCAGTGAACAATATCTTCTATTCAATAATGAAATAGGTTGAAATTGTAAAACTGAAAAACTTGCTCAAATAGTGGTAGCTATCTCTGAGAAGAGATGTAGCTGCTACGCGCATCCATCTAAGAAGAAAATTACAATGAGGCTCCAGAGGCCTTTTTGATATTACTCATGAATGCCAAAACCATAGACATCCAAAAACCAAACCCTAGAAGGTGAAACACCAAAGTCATGTGGGCCCTATGGGTAAGTTGGTGTAATTTGGTACCTCCACTTCCAAGGGTCGTAACTTTTGCATATGACCTTTGTTTTAAGCGCGTGATAGCCCGTTGGAAAGGTATTTCAAAGAACTACACATTTCGCCATCAAAATCTGACTTTGTCTACAGTTTGACTATGGCAAGACAAAAAAAACAACATTTAGGGCCCCAAAACGACCCTGGAAGTACAGCAAGATGTCCTGACATGAAAACATACAAAATAATCCAGTTGGATTAGGTGAGAGGCCACCTGTATCCACCTGGAGGATGTGTGGGACTTCAGATAGCCCCAGAAGTGTAGAACCCACAATTACAAAGAAGTACAGAAGAACGTGTTGAAAAAAAAATAGACACAAGGAGCTAATTGGAATAGGTAGGTGGCCACCAATATCCACCTGGAACAAGTGTAGGAGTATTTCCAATGGTTCCATGTGCATAACAGGATTACAAATATTCTCATATTCAAGTTTTAAAGATATGCTTTGAGGGATACCAAAATACGAGGAACCAACTGCTTTGATTGTGAATATGTCAAGAAATGTTGAAGAATAGAGTGGTGTTTTAGTCTAATGGTTGACAGGAACCGAGTAGTCATGCTTCCCGTGGTCTACTTCTTCATCAAAACTACTTTTCATGTCCCCCTTTTTCATGCAATGCATATCTTCCACTATTTTTTTATTGGTCTCTTGAATGCATAAAGGATCTGATGATGGGCATGCTAGAAATTCCTCAATATCAGGTCTTACTATTTTCTCTCCATCAAATGTTGTCCATGGATTTTTTTATCTCCTCTAGGTCTTATTTTTTATGTTGCGCATGGATTTTTTTCTCTTCTATCACTTCCTAGAGTGTGGGAATGTTCCCAATTTCTATCAAAATTTTCTACTCATGAGATGTTGAGATGTTTCCAACTGTTTCAAGGGTTTGAGAAATTTCTTGAAGTAACACCCTTCTTTACTCAACAGATTCTTGAACATTCTTGACTTCTTCTCACTGGTAAAGATTTTTTGTCTCGCAACATAGCTTAGTGCATGGGGCTCTTACAAAGCCTAAAAATGAGGAAATCAATTAAATCAATGGAAATGAAAGCACACTACTCAAATAAACTTTAATAAATATGAAAATTGTCACGTGTTTAAAATCCTCATGCTACTAAGACCCTATTGTCACCAAGTTATTTGTTCACATGATTTATCTTTTAGCAAATAAAACTCACTTGCATAAAAGGAAACACACTCATTTGCGGAAAAGGAAACACATTTTCATGAAAGGAAACAACGAGGTTTCATACAAAATCACTAAAGTGAATGAGGTCATGTTTGTGTCTTACCACTTCTCCTCCCCCAAGTTGCAATTGTAACTAAATTACACACAAAATAGGAAACTTGTGAAAACAACCTACCTATGCTCTAATCCCTTTAGCACCTACCCAACAATGACGCCAAAAATGTCAGGTTACTTATATACATAAATCCTTGACACTAAATCTATCAATCCAAGAGTTCGTAGACTTCGATATGAAAGCACAGGAAATGTGGGATCATACCATATTATAACCTATCTACTAAAGGTATCAATTCAAAAATCAAAAATGCAGTCAAACCACACATAAACCAATTTTAGACACCTTATCTTGTATTCATAGATCTGTACCAAGATTGTAATGTCCCTTGCATACAATGTCAAGATGTCTTATATGTGCATAGATATGTCTTTAATGGAATATCGTGTAATTAATGAACACTTGATATTTCGGTGTGTGAAGAAATAAAAAAATACCTAGGAGCATAAATCAAATCTAGAACCAGTTATTGGTTCATTGGTTTGGGTCTCATTGATAGGTGTATGTTGCATTATTTCACTTGGGAAACCATGTGTTCTTTCACTCTAGGATATGATTAATTCAACAAGTCAATGAATTCCAATTCTTGTTATTAACCCAATAAACATGAAATGCAAAGACAGAGTACTTGTCAAATTATGCAGAAATGATAAACACACAGAAATTGATGACACTTGCATTCATGGTTTAGATGTGAGTATAACAGATCCTACAGTAGCTCTACACATTACCTCCAAATGGTTCATCTATGTGTAAATGTGACTCAATTCAAACCTTGTTATCTATCCATCCATGAACACATCTAAATAAAAGTAAAACATTACAGACCAAAATAAAATCAGTTATCAATCTTTTGGATCTAATCTCATAAATGGCTCAAAGTACAATATTTCACTTTAAACATCAAGTCTTCCTATACTCATGAATGATGATTGATATAGTTCTCCAAAAATATTCTAATGATTCTATTAATTACAAGTTCATCAAATTAAAGTGATGCAAGAGTTTAAAAAACTAAATACTAAGTTGAATTAAATACAAATAGACCGAATCAAATACCACTCTTTAAACACAAAATAGAATTAAATACTAAACTAAATCAAATGTGAACTAAACTAATGCACAAAGGTAGTTTGTTACCAATTTTGAGGGGCCCTTCCCAATCTGGTTAACACCGCTGGAAAAATTCAATCTACTTACACATTTATGAACATGCACGAAAACATCAGCACTTGATTATTGCATAATGAAACTTGAGGACTACAATAATGCACACATAGGTCTAATTTCTCTTACAAATTACACCCATGATTTCTTTGTTTTATGGCTATGTATTTTTATAGAGGATTCAATGGGGAGGATAATATTCAATCCCCCTAACCCAGAACTGTCAAATCACATCCAATTTGGATTTTACAAATTAAGAGAATTTGAAAATGGGCTACAACAGTAGATATGGGAAAACCTAGCTTACAGATTCGCCCCTATCTCCTCCATCTTTCACATTCTAAGAAATCTATCCTTCATGTACACAATTTAGGTTGTTCTACACAAAACCCATGTTCCAAATTTTTTAGATTCATCTTCATATGCTCGAAAATTGCGTTTAAATATTGTTGCCTAAACATTATTGTTAATTTTGACCAAAGATTTGATCACGTGTTGGAGGCTCACACATGTGACCAAGGTACAATATGATAAACATAGAACCATCTTAAGACATCTGGCTTCAAAACACTTGTGTTCGAATTCTAGTTGGAGATGTGGAAGTATGCCAACGAATGATGTTGGGTACCACAAGTGAACTAATGGTAAAGGAACTGAACTATGGATACAGGAATCACACTTCATAAACTTTCATTAGTAAACCAACCATAATCCTAATCAATTCATCAAAAGAAAAGAAAATATACAACAATTAACCACTTGATGTTTATAAACTTGTCAAGGCTTATTTACGAATAATTATGGTGAAAGCGGCAGCGAATAAGTGAAAGGATGATCACAAAGGGATGACTTAGCAGTGAGAAGAATGTCAAATTGGTGACCCAACAACCAAGAACACCTCCCAACACTGGTGGGAGGTAAAGCGGGTGTCGAGAAATTTGAGGTGACAATGGGTCCCCTATGGTTCTCAACTTGTTGTGATTGTGTGATTTTAAGAGGAAGCTAACAATCAATGTTTTTTATATAATAAATAGCCTAATCAAAGAAAATATTTGAACTAAACTGAAACAATTGAGGTAATGGATGCAACAATATTTATAGTTTAGCCTAAGCGAATAAATTTTTTGATAGGATCAAGTCTTTCATGCAAGAGTGTGAAACAAAAAAAAACATGTGTCCTAACAACTTAATGTCCTTCCTCTCAATAATGTAACTAGGCATTCCAACAATTTTGATAATGGGGCATGAACCCACTAGAAGAGAACTAGTGAAGGTGAGATTGAATCAATTATACTGAGGGTTATTGTGGGCATGTCTTGAAATAAAAGGTAAGATTTCCCAATATATGTTCAACATTTGATTCAGGTGTAGTTGCTTCCTATGACTTCCACAACAATAGATATCCTATGTTTTGGTCACTAATTTACCTCTTCATAGACACATGTAATAGGTTTCCTTGCCTTCAAGTTGAAGTCTAATGATTGGGGGATCTTTAGTAGTGAGAGAGATAGGAGACTCAATCACACATCCAGTCCCAACCTTGGCATTATCCACTCCTAAGAGTGTGCATGTTACCAAATAGGTTCTAACTATGTCCAATAGAAAGGATTTTGAGAGCACCCTAAGAGTCAACTTATATGTTTCAGGTGAAAAGAGATAATGGGGGGTTGGTTGGATTCCTACACTTGAAATCCTAGCCAACGGTAAAAATTGTTTCTTGACCTCAGGAGGGAGGATTTTATTTTGTTGGTTAGAGTTGTCATTTAAAAGTTGGAACTAGGGTCATGAACTAGTTCATTTTTCTTAAGGGTTTGAAGAAGGATTTTGTCAAAACTCCTCAATTTTTCTAGTTCTCCTAGATTGCTTTTAGGTGCACAGAGAAGAACATACTCAAAAGAAAGGAATTTCCAAGTCCGTAGTGTGTGAGTGAAATTTGTGCAAAAACTTTATGAATGAAATTGTAGCATGTGGACATCATGGGATCCTTTAATTTTGGCTAATTAAGTCTTGAGTGTGAATTATTGCAACCTTGCAGAATATGAAATTGCTTGAAAAATGAAACTAGACCTAGATAGTAAAAGATATAGACACTTGGGGCCCTCGGTTTGTTTAAACTCCTTAGGTATTGAATTACAAAAAATGAAAACTAGTCCTAGATTGTAAAAGATGTGGACACTTGGTGTCCTTACTACTTTTAAACTCCCTAGATGTTGTATAGAAAAACAAATGAAGATATGCACATTTTGGGTACTTTCTCCAACTATTTAAGTCATAAGTGTTTGTTGTGAATTGCAAGAGAGATGACAGATTCTCTAATCCATTATGATCTACCAAGATCACTCAAGAGTGTGAGATAGAGAGCATACTAAGCAAAAAAATTGCTTCAAATCCAAAAAAGAACAAGGTATTAAATATTTACAATTATAATCTAAAAATTCATGTGCACAATAATGCAATTAGTCATCCATGTGGAAAGGAAAACACAAGAAACTTGGGTTTTATTCCCCCTAACAATCTATATTCGTTAATTACTACACAAGGATGAATCTAAAGACAAGAGATTGTGAGCTTACAAGTTGCACAAAATTATAAAATAACACCTACTTCTAACTCTGATATACAATGATTGCAAAAACAAATAAGTAAACTGACTTATGAGGGTCTATACATAGATAGTCACACAATTTTCATAGAAGAAGAATGGTTTAGTTGTGGTATATGTGCATGTTTCAAGGAAATAGACATGCAAATGAGTGTGTCAGGAAAACTAATTATGTGTTTAAAAAAACATGAAAAAAGCTTTTAAATTTATGGACAAGATGGTTTGAAGACCTAAAAGACAATGGTAAGTAGAGAGAAGGTTCTAATACCCTATGTAGGGATAATTATGAGTTATAAACCCAATGGAGTCACCAATTTGTTTTGGCCTTTTGGATACATGGGTGAGTCCCTTTCTATAACAATGTTGCAAGCTATATAACAACCAATTTTTAGTATATTAGTCCAATCACATGAGCATTGTTGCAAAACGTGAATAAAAAGAAAATAAATAAACAAACACCATGAAAGTTGCACCAAGAAATAAAAAGAAAGAAATGGTATTAATTAAACTCTCTCTCTCTCTCTCTCTCTCTCTCTCTCTCTCTCTCTCTCTCAAATGAATTAAAGAAGTGTGTTTTGTTCTTGAATGGAAGAATCCAACTACAAGCATGTGGCTATGGATGAATAAGATAGAGCTCAAGATGATTGATCTCAAGATTTATCTTTGCAACATAACTTTGCAATTTCTTCCTCTTGTGTTGTTGCATGGACTCCAATTTATAGGAAAGCTTCAAGCTCAATTAGAACTAGCTTCAAGTGTGAATGGTCTGAATTTGAATTGTAGTTCCCTATGCCTAAAGGGGCATAAAACCACTAAAGGACTACCCTTCAATGTTGTTGGAGATCAAGGATCTCTGGTACGCTACCTTCAGAGTGACTTTGATGGGATTCCATGCATTTATTGCACTAAAGGTGGTTGATTTTATTAAGTTTACATACTCACATGATTATTGAAGGATTATCCATGAAGATTGTGTAAACCTCTAACTAGCAATTTGCATGAATGAATAAAAATACACTTTTCATAGTTTTGTTTTCTCTACTAAGGTGGTGTATAATAATCATGTAGTAGCACTTTGTTATGTTGTGTTGATAATGTTTCCAGTGATCACATGTGTATCTCTGTGAGATATGTTTAAGTAATAACACTCATTTAATGGATTCAGTTCCTCCAGTCATGGTACTTCAACCCCCAATTAATGTTGGTCAACCTAAACCTATTCTTTAAGGTCAGGTGTATTCTCAACAAAATGTTCTTGACCCCCAAATAAAAATCCAAATAAAAACAGCAAAACAAGAATAAGGGGAGAGGAAAGCAAAATGACCAACACCAAAATCATGGGAATCAAGCTAACAAAAATCAACAATCTAATAACACTGGAGGTAATCATAATAATGCAAATCAAGGTCAAGGTAATAATTCCCAAGAAAAATAGGGAAATAACCCTCTACTTCACAATAATTATCCTTTTTGTATTTGTGGTGTTTACATAAATTATACTCAGTAATTGCCACTTCTTCCTAAGTTTATTTGATTGAAGGATTCAACCGACAAAGCTCACTAAAAACCAACTCAAAATATTCCCTAACCCACCCTCATTTAGTCATTGCAATTGGTTGTGTTGTATAACCCTTTTCCAAAAAAAGGATTTGTATCCATGCTAGAATTCATTCCTTCTAGTCAACCTTGAAATTGCAATCCTTCTAGAGATGGTACTTTGAAAATTTTGAACATGAATTTGGCCGATATTAATCTATCAATCCAAACTCATCAGTATGGCATGCCCCCTAAAGCATCGCATACCAATCTAAATAATCCTCCATCAACCAGTAATGGACCTTTGCAAATTCCCCGACCTGATGTCAATCTTCCCCCCAAGGTGTCAAAGGTTCCTTTACGTCAGAATGCCCACAACTCTCATGCACGAGCTACCCATACCTATAGTATGGTCAATGATCTATATCAGTCTCATGTGTCTATGTCATATTTAGAAGTCCTCCATATTTATCCTACACAACAAAAGTATTTTCTATCTACATTGAGCATGGTTAACGCTTTGAATTATGGAATGATTATTTTCGATGTCGACAAAGATGATCATCTTCCCCCATATGTTTCCTTCCATCCTCCAATCATGATGAATAATGCTATTATTGATCAATGTATTATTAATGAGGGAACATTCACATGCATAATGTATAGAAGAAGTTAGGCTCTCCTAAGCTTATTCCATCTACAATTACCCTTCACGCATATGATGGTAGGCCCTCCCAACCAAAAGGGTTGCATCAGAATGTTCCCATCTAGTAAACTAGAAAATAGGTCCTTATCGATGTTGAGGTTGTAGATGCCCCATTCGATTACAATATTCTCTTAGTTGTAGTTTTATGTAAGTCACGAAGGTGATTTCCTCCTCGGTTTTCCATACTATGAGATTCCACCATGAAAATAAATTCATTACCATCGATCAACTTACTTACTATGATCTTAAATCTCAACTAGGTCCCAATAGTGTTTCCCCCTTTGTGGATAGGAATTAGACCATATATTTTTTCTCTAATGTTAGTCCTAGAATCTTCAAAAAAATTCCATTGCTTGGCATGTATTATGGTCCTCCATCGATACTAACCCCACAGTCCATCTAATGTTTCTACAATGAAAACATATTAATGACCCATTGCCTCAACACCTTATTCACATAAGGATTCTTCTCCATATGCATATGTTGAGCCCACAACTCCCATATCTTCTACACCATCATGGAGAGGGAATCTGATCCATATTCAATCATTATTATTTTTCATCTATCTCAATGCTTTCAGAGTGGAAAAACTTCAAGGAACCATCTTGTAAGGTCATTTTAGTGATGATGTTCTACACTTTGAGACCTTTCCAACGATGTAGGTCGTGCATCAATCAGAGTTCGTATGCAAAGGTTATGCCTTCCGCAAGTTTTCCTACCAAGTTGACCACCATGGTACCAGAGGATGCCATGTCAGCCCCCGTTACTCATGCATATGGGGCCATCCACGTGGGAAATTTCAAGAATATTCTACAAGGTTCAAAACCATACCACAATTGAGGGTTGAGGTAGTCAAAAACTTATCCATAGATGGCTATAGGGCTATGTTAAATACCTTGCCACTAGGAGGAGAAGGGGTTCCATTCTTTTTCATTGTATCTTGTTCCATAGTTGAGCATAAAATATGAGAGTGGTATTCTATGAGCATAACAAAGGAGGAGAGATTTTGTAGAATCCATACATGCCACAATTTCAAAGGAAACTCCATAGAGAGTGCCTATTTTTATGTACTTGCATCATTTATATACTAGAGAAAAGAGAGTAGAGCAGCCTCACCCTCTAGCTAGGTTTTCTTCCGTATTGGGTTTCCCAGGTCATGTGTTTATTTGTGGATGATGTGATTGTATTTTATTGTTCTCTATTTTCCGTATTTTATCTATTTCATGCATAAGAAAAAAATTGGCAACTAAATATTCTATATATCTAAAGGAAAATAACCTTAATAGTGAATATTTTAATATTTTAATAGATCTTTTGTGATGAATTGTTCCAGTGGAATATCCACGGAAGTTTATAGATCATATTAGTATCGGAGTAGGTTTTTCCTTTGGGTATTTGTGGGAAGTTGCAAGATCCAAGAATTGTCTTAAAGAGAAGACATATAAATCATATCCATGGCGGATGATTTTATTCATAAGAACCCTCGAGATATAGTAGAAGAGGGATTTGAGAGGTTGGAAGTGCAAGTTGTCAACATCAGTCACAATATGAACCTCCTCATGGGATCTCTAGCAAGCAATCTTAGACCATTCAGAGATGATGGAGGCTCTAAATCATAGAATATATTGGAGGGGAAATCTAAATATCAAGAATATTCATGAAAGGAGTCGCGAAAATAATTTTAGAAAGAGCAGTCGATTTCAAGTTCCATGAACCCTTCACAATCCCTATTCAAGATCGAAGTGAAAGTGGACATAAATTCATACCAAGGTGTGTTATATAAATATTTCCCTCACCTTATGCAATCTTACACAGAGGGCCTTATTCCATTTCCCTATGAATACTTGTCTTCCCTGTTACTAGAAGCCAGAGACAAAAATACAAATTTTTCCACTTGTACGTATCTTGCACACTATACAGCAAGTGTATACGCGAGCTTCTCCACTACAGCCCGCGTACATCGAAATTTGTGCCAGAAAATGAAATTAAATGTCGGGTTTCCATGTCATGACAGGAGATCTTTGATCCTTGGCCTTACATATATTGGAGACGTTCTGACTCGGCCCTTCAGTTGCATTTTGAAGGCTATAAAGAGGCCAATTCCGAGCTATGGAAAAAAGGAGAGAGAATTCAACTTTGAGAGCAACGTTACTCTGGAGNCTTTTTCCCATAGCTCAGAATTGGCCTCTTTATAGCCTTCAAAATGCAACTGAAGGGCCGAGTCGGAACGTTTCCAGTATATGGAAGGCTAAGGATCATAGATCTCTTGTCGTGACATGGAAACCCAACATTTAATTTCATTTTTTGGCACAAATCCCGATGTATGCGGGTTGTAGTGGAGCATCCTGTATATATGCTTGTTGTATAGTGTGCAAGATGCGTAGAAGTGGAAAAATTTGTATTTTTGTCTATGGATTCTAGTAGCAGGGAAGACAAGTCTGCATAGGGAAATGGAATAAGTCCCTTTGTGCAAGATTGCATAAGGTGAGGCAAATATTGCTATAACAAGGTGGGAGAACCTCAAAAACCTCATCAAGTCCCATTTCTACCCTATCGGGTATGTAGAGGACCAATGGATCTGGTGGCACTACTTCAGGAAGAGGCAGGGGTAGAGTGTACAAGAGTACACCATTGAGTTCATAAAAATGGCCATCATGTTGGGTATCTCTCCCAAGAACCCAAATGTACTCCTCAAGTATATAGTGATGGAAATACTAAAACAACTGAGAGGGGGGGGTGAATCAGTTGTTTATAAGCTTAAACAATTTTATACCTTCTTAACAATTATTAATATTTCTTCATGTGTCATCAAGCAACATACAGCATATGGACAGTAAGAGTAAAGA
>SNQJ01S0046543.1:13193-61873 GCA_010110895.2 Picea sitchensis
TTGTTATAGAAAGGGACTCACCCATGTATCCAAAAGGCCAAAACAAATTGGTGACTCCATTGGGTTTATAACTCATAATTATCCCTACATAGGGTATTAGAACCTTCTCTCTACTTACCATTGTCTTTTAGGTCTTCAAACCATCTTGTCCATAAATTTAAAAGCTTTTTTCATGTTTTTTTAAACACATAATTAGTTTTCCTGACACACTCATTTGCATGTCTATTTCCTTGAAACATGCACATATACCACAACTAAACCATTCTTCTTCTATGAAAATTGTGTGACTATCTATGTATAGACCCTCATAAGTCAGTTTACTTATTTGTTTTTGCAATCATTGTATATCAGAGTTAGAAGTAGGTGTTATTTTATAATTTTGTGCAACTTGTAAGCTCACAATCTCTTGTCTTTAGATTCATCCTTGTGTAGTAATTAACGAATATAGATTGTTAGGGGGAATAAAACCCAAGTTTCTTGTGTTTTCCTTTCCACATGGATGACTAATTGCATTATTGTGCACATGAATTTTTAGATTATAATTGTAAATATTTAATACCTTGTTCTTTTTTGGATTTGAAGCAATTTTTTTGCTTAGTATGCTCTCTATCTCACACTCTTGAGTGATCTTGGTAGATCATAATGGATTAGAGAATCTGTCATCTCTCTTGCAATTCACAACAAACACTTATGACTTAAATAGTTGGAGAAAGTACCCAAAATGTGCATATCTTCATTTGTTTTTCTATACAACATCTAGGGAGTTTAAAAGTAGTAAGGACACCAAGTGTCCACATCTTTTACAATCTAGGACTAGTTTTCATTTTTTGTAATTCAATACCTAAGGAGTTTAAACAAACCGAGGGCCCCAAGTGTCTATATCTTTTACTATCTAGGTCTAGTTTCATTTTTCAAGCAATTTCATATTCTGCAAGGTTGCAATAATTCACACTCAAGACTTAATTAGCCAAAATTAAAGGATCCCATGATGTCCACATGCTACAATTTCATTCATAAAGTTTTTGCACAAATTTCACTCACACACTACGGACTTGGAAATTCCTTTCTTTTGAGTATGTTCTTCTCTGTGCACCTAAAAGCAATCTAGGAGAACTAGAAAAATTGAGGAGTTTTGACAAAATCCTTCTTCAAACCCTTAAGAAAAATGAACTAGTTCATGACCCTAGTTCCAACTTTTAAATGACAACTCTAACCAACAAAATAAAATCCTCCCTCCTGAGGTCAAGAAACAATTTTTACCGTTGGCTAGGATTTCAAGTGTAGGAATCCAACCAACCCCCCATTATCTCTTTTCACCTGAAACATATAAGTTGACTCTTAGGGTGCTCTCAAAATCCTTTCTATTGGACATAGTTAGAACCTATTTGGTAACATGCACACTCTTAGGAGTGGATAATGCCAAGGTTGGGACTGGATGTGTGATTGAGTCTCCTATCTCTCTCACTACTAAAGATCCCCCAATCATTAGACTTCAACTTGAAGGCAAGGAAACCTATTACATGTGTCTATGAAGAGGTAAATTAGTGACCAAAACATAGGATATCTATTGTTGTGGAAGTCATAGGAAGCAACTACACCTGAATCAAATGTTGAACATATATTGGGAAATCTTACCTTTTATTTCAAGACATGCCCACAATAACCCTCAGTATAATTGATTCAATCTCACCTTCACTAGTTCTCTTCTAGTGGGTTCATGCCCCATTATCAAAATTGTTGGAATGCCTAGTTACATTATTGAGAGGAAGGACATTAAGTTGTTAGGACACATGTTTTTTTTTGTTTCACACTCTTGCATGAAAGACTTGATCCTATCAAAAAATTTATTCGCTTAGGCTAAACTATAAATATTGTTGCATCCATTACCTCAATTGTTTCAGTTTAGTTCAAATATTTTCTTTGATTAGGCTATTTATTATATAAAAAACATTGATTGTTAGCTTCCTCTTAAAATCACACAATCACAACAAGTTGAGAACCATAGGGGACCCATTGTCACCTCAAATTTCTCGACACCCGCTTTACCTCCCACCAGTGTTGGGAGGTGTTCTTGGTTGTTGGGTCACCAATTTGACATTCTTCTCACTGCTAAGTCATCCCTTTGTGATCATCCTTTCACTTATTCGCTGCCGCTTTCACCATAATTATTCGTAAATAAGCCTTGACAAGTTTATAAACATCAAGTGGTTAATTGTTGTATATTTTCTTTTCTTTTGATGAATTGATTAGGATTATGGTTGGTTTACTAATGAAAGTTTATGAAGTGTGATTCCTGTATCCATAGTTCAGTTCCTTTACCATTAGTTCACTTGTGGTACCCAACATCATTCGTTGGCATACTTCCACATCTCCAACTAGAATTCGAACACAAGTGTTTTGAAGCCAGATGTCTTAAGATGGTTCTATGTTTATCATATTGTACCTTGGTCACATGTGTGAGCCTCCAACACGTGATCAAATCTTTGGTCAAAATTAACAATAATGTTTAGGCAACAATATTTAAACGCAATTTTCGAGCATATGAAGATGAATCTAAAAAATTTGGAACATGGGTTTTGTGTAGAACAACCTAAATTGTGTACATGAAGGATAGATTTCTTAGAATGTGAAAGATGGAGGAGATAGGGGCGAATCTGTAAGCTAGGTTTTCCCATATCTACTGTTGTAGCCCATTTTCAAATTCTCTTAATTTGTAAAATCCAAATTGGATGTGATTTGACAGTTCTGGGTTAGGGGGATTGAATATTATCCTCCCCATTGAATCCTCTATAAAAATACATAGCCATAAAACAAAGAAATCATGGGTGTAATTTGTAAGAGAAATTAGACCTATGTGTGCATTATTGTAGTCCTCAAGTTTCATTATGCAATAATCAAGTGCTGATGTTTTCGTGCATGTTCATAAATGTGTAAGTAGATTGAATTTTTCCAGCGGTGTTAACCAGATTGGGAAGGGCCCCTCAAAATTGGTAACAAACTACCTTTGTGCATTAGTTTAGTTCACATTTGATTTAGTTTAGTATTTAATTCTATTTTGTGTTTAAAGAGTGGTATTTGATTCGGTCTATTTGTATTTAATTCAACTTAGTATTTAGTTTTTTAAACTCTTGCATCACTTTAATTTGATGAACTTGTAATTAATAGAATCATTAGAATATTTTTGGAGAACTATATCAATCATCATTCATGAGTATAGGAAGACTTGATGTTTAAAGTGAAATATTGTACTTTGAGCCATTTATGAGATTAGATCCAAAAGATTGATAACTGATTTTATTTTGGTCTGTAATGTTTTACTTTTATTTAGATGTGTTCATGGATGGATAGATAACAAGGTTTGAATTGAGTCACATTTACACATAGATGAACCATTTGGAGGTAATGTGTAGAGCTACTGTAGGATCTGTTATACTCACATCTAAACCATGAATGCAAGTGTCATCAATTTCTGTGTGTTTATCATTTCTGCATAATTTGACAAGTACTCTGTCTTTGCATTTCATGTTTATTGGGTTAATAACAAGAATTGGAATTCATTGACTTGTTGAATTAATCATATCCTAGAGTGAAAGAACACATGGTTTCCCAAGTGAAATAATGCAACATACACCTATCAATGAGACCCAAACCAATGAACCAATAACTGGTTCTAGATTTGATTTATGCTCCTAGGTATTTTTTTATTTCTTCACACACCGAAATATCAAGTGTTCATTAATTACACGATATTCCATTAAAGACATATCTATGCACATATAAGACATCTTGACATTGTATGCAAGGGACATTACAATCTTGGTACAGATCTATGAATACAAGATAAGGTGTCTAAAATTGGTTTATGTGTGGTTTGACTGCATTTTTGATTTTTGAATTGATACCTTTAGTAGATAGGTTATAATATGGTATGATCCCACATTTCCTGTGCTTTCATATCGAAGTCTACGAACTCTTGGATTGATAGATTTAGTGTCAAGGATTTATGTATATAAGTAACCTGACATTTTTGGCGTCATTGTTGGGTAGGTGCTAAAGGGATTAGAGCATAGGTAGGTTGTTTTCACAAGTTTCCTATTTTGTGTGTAATTTAGTTACAATTGCAACTTGGGGGAGGAGAAGTGGTAAGACACAAACATGACCTCATTCACTTTAGTGATTTTGTATGAAACCTCGTTGTTTCCTTTCATGAAAATGTGTTTCCTTTTCCGCAAATGAGTGTGTTTCCTTTTATGCAAGTGAGTTTTATTTGCTAAAAGATAAATCATGTGAACAAATAACTTGGTGACAATAGGGTCTTAGTAGCATGAGGATTTTAAACACGTGACAATTTTCATATTTATTAAAGTTTATTTGAGTAGTGTGCTTTCATTTCCATTGATTTAATTGATTTCCTCATTTTTAGGCTTTGTAAGAGCCCCATGCACTAAGCTATGTTGCGAGACAAAAAATCTTTACCAGTGAGAAGAAGTCAAGAATGTTCAAGAATCTGTTGAGTAAAGAAGGGTGTTACTTCAAGAAATTTCTCAAACCCTTGAAACAGTTGGAAACATCTCAACATCTCATGAGTAGAAAATTTTGATAGAAATTGGGAACATTCCCACACTCTAGGAAGTGATAGAAGAGAAAAAAATCCATGCGCAACATAAAAAATAAGACCTAGAGGAGATAAAAAAATCCATGGACAACATTTGATGGAGAGAAAATAGTAAGACCTGATATTGAGGAATTTCTAGCATGCCCATCATCAGATCCTTTATGCATTCAAGAGACCAATAAAAAAATAGTGGAAGATATGCATTGCATGAAAAAGGGGGACATGAAAAGTAGTTTTGATGAAGAAGTAGACCACGGGAAGCATGACTACTCGGTTCCTGTCAACCATTAGACTAAAACACCACTCTATTCTTCAACATTTCTTGACATATTCACAATCAAAGCAGTTGGTTCCTCGTATTTTGGTATCCCTCAAAGCATATCTTTAAAACTTGAATATGAGAATATTTGTAATCCTGTTATGCACATGGAACCATTGGAAATACTCCTACACTTGTTCCAGGTGGATATTGGTGGCCACCTACCTATTCCAATTAGCTCCTTGTGTCTATTTTTTTTTCAACACGTTCTTCTGTACTTCTTTGTAATTGTGGGTTCTACACTTCTGGGGCTATCTGAAGTCCCACACATCCTCCAGGTGGATACAGGTGGCCTCTCACCTAATCCAACTGGATTATTTTGTATGTTTTCATGTCAGGACATCTTGCTGTACTTCCAGGGTCGTTTTGGGGCCCTAAATGTTGTTTTTTTTGTCTTGCCATAGTCAAACTGTAGACAAAGTCAGATTTTGATGGCGAAATGTGTAGTTCTTTGAAATACCTTTCCAACGGGCTATCACGCGCTTAAAACAAAGGTCATATGCAAAAGTTACGACCCTTGGAAGTGGAGGTACCAAATTACACCAACTTACCCATAGGGCCCACATGACTTTGGTGTTTCACCTTCTAGGGTTTGGTTTTTGGATGTCTATGGTTTTGGCATTCATGAGTAATATCAAAAAGGCCTCTGGAGCCTCATTGTAATTTTCTTCTTAGATGGATGCGCGTAGCAGCTACATCTCTTCTCAGAGATAGCTACCACTATTTGAGCAAGTTTTTCAGTTTTACAATTTCAACCTATTTCATTATTGAATAGAAGATATTGTTCACTGGATATTTGTGTTATTATTCATATCTCTGTGTTTATGGTATTCGGTTTGTTAATCAGTTTGTTCCGCTCCTAAATCTAGATAAACACTTGAGAAAATGAATTCTGTTTTTTCAAGTAGAGTAGGACAAAGTAATAAATGAATAAATAGAGAGTAAAGAGAAAAATAAGTCCATTTGTGAAAGCTAGTTTACTAGCGCAATTGGACATTAGTTTTGCTTGAAAAACATACAACTAGTAGAAAAAATTCTCAATTAAGTTCTATATGTTGGTTCAATCTTGTATTATGGTTCTTCAAAATCATTTGTGTTTTTCTCATGTTGGACAATGTGGGATTCCTTAAGGCCCACCTTCTGACAAATCTTGCCCCATCGACTCCAACACATCATCTAGGATCGAGATTAAAGATATTTATAATGCCTTCGAACTTGTATGCCTCAATGAAAAGTTTCCTTGCTGATAGCAGTGGAGATGCATTAATTCCTCATGACTATTAGATCCTACAAGTACCTTGACTCCAACACATTCATTCATTCCTGACATGATGCATTAAGGTACCTTGACACTCATTAACATCACTAGTGAGTTGTATTGCATTGGTTAATGATTTACATTAATGGGAAATAATCCAAGGATTTCATTCTATGTTCGACTTCAAGTAAAACCATTCACATAGATTAAATTGTACCCATAGGGGATAGGGAAGAAGACTATATGGTTTAATGATCCTAACAAACAACTTGCAACAATTCATTTTCTGTTCTAAAGTTTCTTTCTTCAACATATTATTACAATACAAAATTGCATTTCATTCTTGCAACATGGTATAGTTCAACATATTTGATCAACATTCATCATCTTCAACATCCTTGCTCAGATTTTCAAGTGTCCATCAACCTCAGTCTTTTCTAGCAACAATATTTTCTTCAAGCATTCCCATGATCTCTCAACTCTAGTACACCTTCTATTCAACCTCTAGTCACCAGACATCATGTTCCACAAATTTCTACTTCAGCCTACAGTTCAAATATGAATTCTAAGAAAAGGTAAAACTTGAGGTAAAACCATCTATAAAACTTTTTAATTTGTTGAAAGTTTAGGGAATTATGACAAATGAATACTTAAGCTTGTAATTCATCCCTCACCATCATTCATTTTATCTTTTTCATCACTCCACTCCATTGTTATATAACCATCCCTTTCACTCTACACTTTCCCCATTTTTAGCCTACCCAGTGGATGTACCCAACTATAAAGAAAATATGCACCGTGTTTCAAAAAGACATTAAGGTAGTATGCTATTCATTATGACAAAAATCAAAATTAGTACCAAAATCACTTCACCGTGTTCTTCCTTGTCTATATCTTTCAACAAAACTTTTCGTAGAGGTCGAAGGTATACTATTTTGTCCTTACTACTTGTTTACACATATGAGAGAAGAAATTTGGTTATGAAAATGTAAAAACATAGTTTGCAAATATGTCTCATGTGCCACCAAATGCATGCATGTAAATGACAAGTATACCGGTTACAGGATTCCACATCAAGTACTTTACTTTGTTTGTCTGAGGAAATTATATACATTTTTCCTCCACCTATTTTATACCACCATTCTTCATTCTTTTACACTTCATAGTCTCAACCATCTCTTCCATTCTTGACCCATCTCTTGATTGTACTTTTCTTTGTACTTTGTTCAAAATAAATCAAGATAAAAAATGTGTTCTTTGTGATAGTAATAGAAACTCAACATACAATAACTTCACCATTTGAACTCTCTTGTTCATGAGGACATCAATATTCTTTCAAACGGTTGAAGGAATAACACTTCATTATTGCTACCTATTCAAACATATGTAATAGGAAATCTGGTTGTGCAAGAGAGATAAAAAAAATAGTATATAATGTATTCAAGCACCATCCATGTAACATGCAAATATCAAAGTACAACACATAGTTTTTCACATATTAGTCCCCTACTTCATTTGCATGAGGCCATGAAAACCCTCAACCGTGGGGGAGAATATTATGATGAGCAACCATTGTAAGTTCAATATTCCTATCATGTATTCTTTGTCAACATTTCACTTTGTCTCCATTGACCACCTCTTTGTTACATTTCATCCTTCATTCTCGAACCTCGTACCACCATCGTAGAGTCATTTTCTTGTCCTTTCCATTTTTTATTCAACATGATCCAATGAAACTATACTTTGTTTATGATGAGTCTCATGATGACATTGTTTCTCAACATGAAGAATTATACTCTATACGTTCCCCTCTTCAATGCAAACATCTCTTTATGTTGAGCAATTTGGAAAATCTCTTGTTGACAACAGTCTATGGTAGTATACCGTGCCATCACAATGCATGTTTTGATGAGAAACACACATGGACATAGGTATAAATGGACATTATCATGGACATTTGCACAATGGAAGCCAAACTCTGTTTTTCCATTGTCCACAAACTCTGAACCTTTGACATGAAAATGGCTTTGTCGCTTATGAGATGGTCATGATTCATGGGTTTTCCATGAATGGTATTTTACTATATCCTGATTTCTCTCTTAAGTATTTATATTTGCATCTAGTGTGGTTCTCAACATTGTGAAAGAAAAAAATAGAACCAACTCCCATCCATATTACTATATATATGTCCACACAAAAAGAGAATGGATCTGCACTAAATTTGGGCATTTTATAGACAAGCTAGGTATTGACTTTACAAATTTACAGATTTCAAAAAATAGTTTCATCATTGGCTTGTGGGATAAACATTGGCTTGTTGTTTGCACAAAGAGCATATCTTGGCACTGACACGATTCTAGTTTTGGCACAAAGTTGAGAATAATAAAAGGGGTATTTGGTAGCCATTTTGAAAATAATAAAATCTAATTCCAATGATATGGGTGTGGCTGCAAGATTTAGTTACAACAAACATATTTTGTGGGTGTCTTCAAAGCAAGGCTTAAAAGGATGAGAACTTAGTTCTCTGAACATGAGTCTTTTATACATCAGTCTATTGACCCTACCATGCTCATATTCAATTACCTTAACTTCCATACACAACATACTCAACCTATCAAGCAAACATAGTTAGTATGTATCCAAATACCAGTTCTTTTGCATGAGGACATGCAAACCCTCGGGCATGGGGGAGATGTTGGGTTTTCAATTCGACATCCTTATCATCACCAAGTCATCCCTTTGTGATCATCCTTTCACTTATTCAATGTTGCTTTCACCATAATTCTTTGTAAATAAGCCTTGTCAAGTTTATAAGCATCAAGTGGTTAATTGTTATCTATTTTCTTTTCTTTTGGAGAATTAATTAGGATTATGGTTGGTTTACTAATGAAAGTTTATGAAGTGTGATTCCTATAGCCATAGTTCAATTCATGTACTATTAATTCACTTCCGGTACCCAACATCATTCATTGGAATACTTCCACATATCCAACTATAATTCATCCACAATGGTTTTGAATCCATGTGTCTTAATATGGTTCTATGTTCATTAGATCACACCTATGTCATACATGTGAGCCTCCAACTCATGGTCAAAGATCTAGTCAAAATTAACAACAATTTCCAGGCAGTAATCTTTAAACATGATTTCCAGGTAGATGAAGATGAATCTCAAAATTATGGAACATGGGTTTTGTGCAGAAGAACCTAAGTTGAGTTGAACACAAACATATTTCTCAGAAAGTGAAAGCTGGAGGAGATAGGGGCAAATCTCTAAACTGGGTTTGCTCAGATGTACTATTGTGGCATGTTTTCAAATTCTCTTAATTTGTAAAATCTAGATTGGATGTGATTTGACAGTTCTAGGTTTGGGGGATTGAATATTATCCTCCCCATTGAATCCTCGATATAAATACATATCCCTAGAAAAAATAAAGCATGGTTGTAGTTTGTAAGAGAAATCAAATCTATGTGTGAAATGATGTAATCTTGAAGTTTCATTGTGCAATAATCAAGTGTTGATGTTTTTTTGCTTGTTCATAAGTGTGTAATTGGATCAAAGTTTTCTAGTAGCGTTAACCAAATTGTGAAGGGCCCCACTGTTATAGAATAAAATGCCACACCTATGCATTTTTTCTATGGCCTACCCTTCCCTTTGGCTTGCAAAATAAAAGTCCCACCTTGCCTCATCCAAGCCATCTAAAAAACATGAATTTTCAACGTATCTGTGGGTTTCCTTTGAGAAACACATGGAAATCCATGCCTTTATAGTGTGCAGCCTGTGGATTCCCTAAAAATAATGAAAAATAAAATACTTCCGAGATTTCGAGCGGGTTTTTCGGTTGGGTTCGTTTCCCAATGTCCCCAAGCCCGTATAAAACAGATTTCAATTTCCCCAACCCCTTTGGGAGAATATAAAAGAACCTTTGATGGAAATGATGAGGACAAGTATGATGGTGAAAAGTTATTTTGAAATTGAAAGCTAGAGGAGATAGGGGCAAATCTATAAACTGGGTTTGCTCAGATTTACTATTGCGACCTATTTTCAAATTCTCTTAATTTGTAAAATCCAGATTGGATGTGATTTGAGAGTTCTAGGTTTGGGGGATTGAATATTATCCTCCCCATTGAATCCTCGATATAAATACATAGCCCTAGAACAAATAAATCATGGTTGTAATTTGTGAGAGAAATCAAATCTATGTGTGAAATGATGTAATCCTGAAGTTTCACTGTGCAATAATCGAGTGTTGATGTTTTTTTGCTTGTTCATAAGTGTGTAATTGGATTGAAGTTTTCTAGTAGCGTTAACTATATTGTAAATGGCCCCACTATTATAGAATAAAATTCCACACCTATGCATTTGTGCTATGGCCTACCCTTCCCTTTGGCTTGCAAAAAACAAATCCCACCTTGCCTCATCCAAGTCATCTAAAAAACATGAATTTTGAACATATCTGCGAGTTTACTTTGAGAAACATGTGGACATATGATCCTTTATTGTGTGCAACTTGTGGATTCCCTAAAAATAATGAAAAATAAAATACTTCCAAGATTTCGGGTGGGTTTTTCGGTTGGGCTCGTTTCCCAACGTCCCCAAGCCCGTATAAAAAATATTTCAACCTCCCCAACCCCTTTGGGAGAATATAAAAGCACCTTCGAGGGAAATGATGAAGACAAGTCTGATGGTGAAAATTTATGGTGAAAGTGAAATCTGGAGGAGAGGGGAAAATCTCTAAACTGGGTTTGCTAAGATTTACTATTGCGACCTGTTTTCAAATTCTCTTAATTTGTAAAATCCATATTGGATGTGATTTGACAGTTCTAGGTTTGGGGGATTGAATATCGTCCTCCCCATTGAATCCTCGATATAAATACATAGCCCTAGAACAAATAAATCATGGTTGTAATTTGTAAGAGAAATCAAATCTATGTGTGAAATGATGTAATCCTGAAGTTTCATTGTGCAATAATCAAGTGTTGATGTTTTTTTGCTTGTTTATAAGTGTATAAGTAGATCAAAGTTTTCTAGTAGCTTTAACCAGATTGTGAAGGGCCCCATTTTTATAGCATAAAATGACACACCTATGCATTTGTGCTTTGGCCTACCCTTCCCTTTGGCTTGCAAAATAAAAATCCCACCTTGCCTCATCCAAGTCATCTAAAAAACATGATTTTTCAACATATTTGCGGGTTTCCTTTGAGAAACACATGGAAATCCGTGCCTTTATAGTGTGCAACCCATGGATTCCCTAAAAATAATGAAAAATAAAATACTTCTGATATTTTAGGCGAGTTTTTTGGTTGGTGTTGGCAGCAGGTCAAAGTGGAAAGAAGGATGATCGTGGGGAAAGAAAGCGTGCATAAACAGAAGTAACAGCTGGAAGGAAGCACAACACGCGCGCATGCAAGAAAGTGTGCACAAGGAGAGCGACAACTGGAAGGAGGAGCAACACGCGCACATGAGAGGAAGACCTAACATTGACAGGGTTAGGGTTTTGGTAATGTATTGTAATGGCTAAAGAGCCAAAGATGTATAAATATCGATACTGAGATATTATAGAGGGTTTCGATATGTAGGTATCATAGGTTGTCTTTTTGCATTGTTCAGATTATTGTTACATCATAGATATGTACGATTCGGTGCGAATTGTAATGTTGTTATGTACTATTTTGTAAGCGGTTGATCTAGAGGAGACGAGGGAAGGTAGATCTTGAGGATTAGATCGCAGGTTGAAGAGCCTGTGCGATCTAGTTCGCCTCATATATATCTTACCCATCTGAGGGGAATTGTAAACGCGCGACGCCGGATACACAGAACTACCATAATAAAAGAGCCAAGAGACAAATCTTTGTGGACGTAGCCCAGGAGGGGGTGAACCATGGTAACATTTGTCTAATGTGATGAATGCATGCATATCTTTATCATCTTTTCAGTAGTTATTTGTTGTGCTTAATGAATGAATGAGTTATTACATTGCTTTTTTAAATGTTGTTGCAATATTGAGGGAATAAGATATGAAGGTTACTGCATAGTTGTGAATAAAAATAGGTTGCAATCACAAGTTATAATAAATGGTTCAGAATACAGATCCCATATCTCGCGCTCAATCCTAGGCTGTAAATGCATGAGTCTTACAACCACCAATTAAAGCTATCTCGGGTGAGACTGCGTGGCCCATTCTGTGTGCTGCGTTGCCTTCTGGTCTACTAGGAGGGCCAATAGTTTTAGAGGCTTTTTTGGAAACCCAAAAGACATGAACCCTGGGTCAATAACTCGGATGGTAGAGAAGGAAGAATAGAAACCCAACAAATGGTTCCATTGTCTTTGGAAGGAACAAAGGAGGATTGAGTAAATGATATAGGTGGAGCGGGAAACGAGCAAAGAAAAGAAGAGAGCAATGAGCCATTAGAAGGGGATGTTGAGACCATGGAACCCCACAAAAGAAGAAATCAAAACTTGGTTGAGAACCAAAGAGCTAGAGTTTGCACAGAAAGACAATAGAAACCCTAGAATAAAACCCCGCAAATATCTGGACAAATACGTGTTTACTGATTTGCACGAAGTATTTTTCTATGATTTTCCGCATCTATTGCAGGAGTGGATACTAAGGTTGAAGGATAACCACGCGAAGAACCAGATTTGACAGTTAGATTGGACCCCAGTACAGATTGAGCAGTTACAACAAGTGAACAACAAATTCACCCGTGCAATAGACTTTTGGCTTGACAATATTGTGGTAGGGTTTATAACAGAGTTTGTAGTTGACACATCAAAGTCATAAAGCGCAACGAAGCAAGAATTTCTACGTGGACCTCGAGGAAGGTACATTCGATCACTGTATACTTCTATTAAGATACTGCTATATAACAAGGGTGTAATTAAAATGGAATCAGACAACTAAACTTCCCTGCGTGCATGGGGGAAGGGGGGAAGCACTGACAGAGAGAGGAGAAATGGAAGGAGGCAAGGATACGGGCAAGAAGGAGGAACCCTTGGACCCGATCATGATGGATGACGACCAAATCCGATGGATCTTGGAGACAACTGGAAAGACGCGTAGTGGAGTACCCTACCAATACAAGGTGAATACCAAGAAGAGTGCTATAGATGCGAGGGAAGACTTGGCGAGTGATGAGGAAGAGGTAGAGGATCTCCAGACTGTGGATAAAATTGAGGAAATCCTACGCACAACATATGAGAGGATGACAAGAGGTCTAAGAGAGGGAGGAGAAGGCATCCATCCTATGCATATTAAGGTCAGTGTGGAACCCATAAACCCATGTGCGACTAATAAACCAAAGAGAACACCACCATTTAGACAATCGCAGTTCAGAGGAAGTCTGACAGCAGGAAGTACATATACACAAAGAACAACAACTGGAGGAGCCGGTTCGGGCAACACTAGTCAAGTATCTACATTGCGTGGAGGAGGTAGTAGTTCAATATTCAGAATGACAGGACATGATCCTACCATTAGGTTACCAGAATTTCGGGGAGAAGCAACAAAAGACCCTGAGAAGCACTTGTTCATTTGTGCAAATATATGGGAAGCAAAACAAATCCTTGATGAAGATACCAAACTCGCGCAGCTAGATATTACGCTAAGAGACCACGCACTAGACTGGTACATGAGTCTAGACGCAAATAGTTCCCCTGGGACAATAAGTACAATGGAAAACATTAAGAAGTTACTGATTAATGAGTTCCAGAAGCTGAGCTCAGAGGATCAGTACATGAACGAGATGATCGAAATAAGATAGAAACTAGGAGAGTCTATATGGGAGATTGACCAAAGATTCAAGCAACTGAAGGGAAAGTTAAAATATCTCATGACTGATATGCAACATCAGAACCTTTTTGTCAATTCACTACCCCCACACTTAAAATACCCTGTACGAAAACAAAAATTTCAAATGCAGGCAGAGGCTCTACAGGCAGCCTTGCAACTGGGATAAAACCAGTACCAACAGACAGACCTAGCTTCGAAGAACTGAAGGAGGATTTGAAGAATCTCACATTTCAGCTGAACCAGAATAAGAATAGGGACACACGAGAAGCCGTTTGGTGTACCATGTGCAGGATGGAAGGACACCACAAGAACAAATGTCCAACGTGCGCATAGTATATGGCAGCAGGAATGCCGAATTCATTACCAACAAGAGGATTATGGTGTGAAATTTGTAAGAAACTGGGTCACGACCCTTATCACTGCATGATGATGTAGAAATACCAAACAGTCCCAAAGAGTTCATATTGCACCTTTTGCAAGTTAGTGGGCCACAATGATAAATATTGTAGAGCTATGGAGCTGATGCGATAAATGACATTAGATGCATATAGGGTATAAGACGAAATGATGACTGGGAAAGAAACGCCACAGTTCAATCAATTCCCAGCTCGATACAACACTGCACATCAACAATATAATACTGCGCAACAACCATACAATAATGCACAACCGTAGTACAACCCGACACTGCCTCAGTACAATACCGCACAGTATAACCAAGCGCCTCAGTATAACGCGCCGAGAGGTGATCGAGCAGGCTATAGAGACGGAGGACAAACCAAAGGAGGTTTCAGACGATGTAGAGGACCAGTCACATGTCACAATTGTCAACAACCGGGACATTATGCAAGGGAATATCCACTTCAACCAACAACATGTATGTATTGTCGTGCATTAGACCATGATACAGAGGAATGTCCGACACTACTAGTGAATATTCAGGAAAAGAGGAACTAGAACAACTAGAATTTTCAGTTGATTTTAGCCGAATCAATGGATGAAGGTTGAAACATCAGCATGGTTACCCGTAGAGGAGATAAAAAAGACACTGACACAGTTCGACAAGAACCAACACAGAACCAATGGGTAAAGAAGAACACTAAAACTAGGAAGCAGTTCGACGCACAGAAGGAAAAGGAGATCTTTAAAGAGGCCAGACAAGAATTTCAGAAGGAGGGCACATCGTTGACTTCAACTGCACAACATAACAAGGAAGAACCATAATACAAGATGCCTCCATCATTGGATCATACCAATGAAATGCAGCCCACGGGACAAGTAAGTACAATCAAAGGCTTTTTACAATCATGTGTAAAAGTATTAAGTGATCCATCATTTGTGAAAATATTGCAAAACATCCTAGAAAAGTGTAGCAGCGAGATGAAAGAAAAGCTAGAACCTAAAACAGTTAATCACCTACACACAAAAAGAATAACAAGTAGGGAATTTAGAGTAAATGCTAACATTGGGGATTTCAATATGGGAGATATTATACTGGATCTAGGATCCGAAGTGAATGTATTACCAAAGAAGACATGGCAATGCATGGGAGATCCAACATTAGGATACTCATCGGTTCAATTGAAATTAGCAAACCAACATAGAGTCCTACCAATAGGTAGACTGAAAGGAGTGAAAGTAGATCTTGATGGAGTGCACACTAAAGCAGATTTTGAACTCATTGAAATAATAGATGGTACAACACCTTACCCAACATTACTTGGTATGGATTGGGAGTTTGAAAACTAGGCCAGAATCAATTTGAAGAACAGGAAAATGACATTTGAGTCCAGAGAATACAGGGTCATCGCGCCATTAGACCCATCAAAAGGGGAGAGGTTTGTAGAACCTACTTGCCTAGACTTAGAGGAAATCCACTAGTTGTACAAACCAATTGTGCGCGATGAGGATTACATAAACCCAACTGCAGACAAAGTACTCAATTGACGGAGCATTACTTCATGTGCAACAGACTCAGACACCGATTTAGAGAACTGGAAGCAAAGGCTACACGAAGTCTCCATAAGAAGATGTGTGAGAATAGACCGCGTAGTAAGATGGATAGGCACAGAAGTAAGGGAACCACCCAGTTTCCACGAAATAAATGATTTGGAAACATTCTTGACAGAGCACGAAGACATAGTGTTAGAGAACTAGATATTGTTAGCACTTGACTTAGCACTAAAGTCCACACTAGCAAGATGGTGGGGCACACACAAAGAGACAATCATAGACCGGTACCAATGTAAGCGGTTACTATGCATAAGGTTTGGCGTAGAATAGAAAAACAACAAACAACAGAAATATGAAGGACATAGAGCACCAACAGAACACTTGGAGGCATGTAGAACGATGTGGAAAATGACACCACTAGAGGAATGGCCTCATCATTTCATACATACTCTAGAGGGCATACCAACAAATTGATATACAGACCAGCAATTGTGCAAAGGAACTACGACATGGATGACATAATTTCACAGTCACTTCCTCATTCGAGCATGAGAACCCCAACATAGATGCATCCCTTAAACGAATCAGAGGAGTAATATTCATCAAAGAACCATAAATAGAATTGATCACAAAAGAAAAACAATGGAACAAACATACAGTCAAGGAATTGTTGTCTTGTTACCACATACAAGAAGAAGCACTGGATGAAGATGATCCACACGATATGCAGATTGAAGAAGTAGAAGGCGAAAGAGATGTGGAAGGACCACCCATAGAATCAAAATTCATTTCCACGCCAATCAAGGTAAATAAAGTTAACATCAGGACAACTGAGCATCCCAAAATGGCCAGCATTGGAGACTACTGGGATGATCAAACAATAGAAAGCATCACAGAGTTGTTGCACGAATACAATGACTTGTTTCCTACAAAATTTACAGAGATGAAGGGGATAACCGGAGAGTTAGGCGAAATGAAGATACCACTCAGACCTGAAGCGAGACCTATTAGAAAACGACCATATAGAATGAACCCCATATACAAATAGAAATTCAAAGCTAAGATTGACAGGATGCTCAAAGCCGACATCATAGAACTAGTTGAAGAGTAAGCATGGATAAGTCCAATGGTAGTACAAGACAAGAAACAAGGAGGTATTAGGATATGCGTCGTCTTAAGGAAGTTGAACGATGCATGCCTACACGACCCATTCCCTACACCGTTCACAAATGAAGTGTTAGAGAATGTAGGAGGACATGAAGCTTACTCCTTTACCGATGGATTCTCGGGTTACCATCATATTAATATAGCACAAGAGGATAGATAAAATAACATGTTTGTGACAGAATGGGGATCTTATCAGTACACAGTCATGCCGTTTGGACTGAAGAACACACCAACAATATTCTCCAGAGTGGTCATCGCAGCATTTAAGGAATTCATCCATCAGTTTCTTGAAGTATACTTGGATGATTGGACAATCTATAGCCTATTGGAAAACCATGTGGAAGTTTTACGAATGATGTTAGAAAGATGCAGACAGTGCCATATATCACTGAACACCAAGAAATGCATATTTAGAACACCATTTGGGATACTATTGGGCCACATAGGATGCAAACAAAGTTTATTAGTAGATCTAGCAAAGATCATAGTCATTGTTAATTTACCAACAACGAAAACAACCCGTCAGCTAAGAGTGATGTTAGGACACACATGATACTACATGAAATTCATCAAAGGATATGCATACATCAAAGCAACGATGGAAAATATGTTAAGGAAGGATACAAAATTTCAGTGGAATGACGAGTGTCAACACGGTCTGGATACCTTGAAGGAAAATATGGTCACTGTGCCGATACTGGTATTTCCAGATTGGGAAAATACATTCCATGTGCATGTAGATGCATCAACCATAACACTTGGAGCTATCTTAGCGTAGCCAGGAGCGGGAGAATTGGATCACCCGATAGCATTTGCAAGCAAAAAGTTATTAGACTCAGAACATAACTATAACACAATAGAAAGAGAAGGCCTAACCATGGTCTATGCACTGCAAAAATTCATACATTACTTATTGGGGAAGCACTTTAAAATGTTCACAGATCACTCAGCCCTGAAATACCTAGTCAACAAGCCAGTGTTGGGGGGGAGAATCTTTCGATGGTTACTACTATTCCAATAATTCGACTGTGAAGTAATAGTTAAAACATGGAAATTGAATGCAGGACCTGACCACCTATCGAGGGTAACAAATGGAGAAGAACCTACAAATTTAGAAGACAACTTTCCATATGCACAGTTATTCTCAATACAGATTGCTGATGAATATTTCACATATCTCATTCAATACTTGAGTACATGTACTGCACCGCAAGAATATAACACCGTGAAAAAGAAAAACCTGGTAGTCCGTGCTGCCAACTATCAATTGATTGCATGACATTTATATAAAATGGGCACAAATAACATCTTGCGAAGATACGTGTTAGAGGACGAAAGACCACGAGTCTTATCAGAAGCCCACAAGGGAATAGCAGGAGGGAATTATGCAGGTAAATCTACTGCGCAGAAGGTATTGCACGCAGGACTATGGTGGCCAACGATTCACAGAGACTCGAAGGAGTACTGTCAAAGATGTGATGCTTGTCAAAGGGTAGGCAAACCAAACAGAAGGGACGAGATGCCATTATGACCATAAGTAACATTACATGCATTTGAAAAGTGGGAAATAGACTTTGTGGGACCAATCAATCCACCGGCAAAAATAACAGGGGCTAGGTACATTATCACTGCGACAGAATATTTAACAAGATGGGCGAAAGCCGCACCATTAAAATATTACAGTGCAGAAACACCAACGCACTTATTATTTGAACAAGTAATCACTCGATTTGGGTGCCCAAGATTTTTGATAAGTGACCAAGGCATGCACTTCATAAAAAACACTATCCACACTATGACTGAAGAATTTGAAGTGCACCACCAGAAGAGCACACCGTATCATCCACAGGAAAATGACACAATGGAAGCTTTCAACAAAATTCTGGAGAACACACTGACAAATATTTGTAACGTCAATAGAGACGAATGGGACCTCAAAGTACCAACAGTGTTATGGGCATATAGGACTACATGCAAAAAGTTGACAGGGCACACGCCATTTAAACTAGTTTATGGCCAAGAAGCAGTAGTGCCATTAGAGTTTTTAGTACCCAACTTGCGTGTAGAATCTATCACATAGATGACAGAACGAGGCGCAGTACAAGAGAGACTGGATCAATTATTGACAATGGAGGTAGACCGAATCTTGGCAGGATTCTATAAACAAGTGCAGAAATCAAGAGACAAAGCTTGGCACGATAGACATGTCAAGAAGAAAATTTTCAAGTAAGGAGATCTAGTATTGGTGTATGACAGTAAATCATTTCAACACCCGAGAGAGCTCAAAATGCATTGATTAGGACCATACGAAGTAAAATCTATCACAGATGGAGGATTTGTACAGTTAAGAGATTTATCAGGTGCAGAACTCAGAGGGATGATCAATGGGAGCTGACTGAAGCTGTACAAGGATAGTCGATCACCCATCGTGTAGTAAAAAAAAACAAAAAAGAAGAAAAGAGAACAAAAATGAAACAAAAATAAAGAGAGCGCAGTGTGCCAGAGGTAGAAATGCCACACAAAGTTAGAAACAAAAATTCAGCAAAAGCAAGGACAACGGTTATATACAAAGGGAAACAAGCGGGAAAAGGAAAACTGACAAAAGCAGGATGACAAGACAACACTAGGCGGAATTAAAGGATGGAAAGAACCGATGAGACATCACATTAATCCTACCAACTGGAGATGACAAAGAAAGAGTAATGGTAGGTATGAAACCACCGGAGATGCATTGAACGCACATTTATGGTACATTAAACCCATAATGGAGTAAGCATCCTCGACGAGCTTCATAGGAAGCCGATACAACATGCGAGCAGAGGAGCAACTAGTCTATTCGCGAAAGGAGAAAAAAAAGAGAGAAATAGTAGCTACAATGCACAAAGCGAGGCTACAAAGACCAAAGATGCTATTTGAACCCAACAAAAGTTCGACAGTCACCACTATGGCACCACTGAAGACAGCAGAAGCAAGCCAGAGTGCCAGACCAACCAGGGTTCAAACTCGGTCACGAGGACCGTTGGAAGAAGGTGAACAACACCCGCTGGAGGTCATTGATATCGACGAAATCCCATCCCCGAAGATGATATCGATGAATCCTACACCGATCTGGAAGATATTCAACAACCTAAAGGAGAGGCCATGAAATTCGATATGACAGTAGCGATGTAGGAGCCTCAGATCCAGGAAGAAAAAACCTAAAAGGAGGTGCAACCAGAGAATATAGAAGCAACACCAAAATTTAATGGCACGACGCCTAATTTGACAACAACAGTGGAGCCAGATGAGTCTGAAACGACCATCTTAGAACACCCAACAGGGGAGACCGCTGAATATGTCTCGACTTGGCTAGAATGGATTACGGAGGAATAACCGGAAGCTGTTGGAACTTCTAGCCAACCACTGCAGAAGAAATATAAGATACAAATACCAAGTTCACCCCACAAGAAACTTGCAGCAAAAATTGTTTTACCATGCATACCGATTGGAGTATAGGTAGGACCAGAGCTACTGGGTCATGTTGGGAAGATCAAATATTCAGACCATGATGTAGCAGACGAAGCCAAGTTCCCGAAACTTGCGAAGAGGGTCTTTTTACAGATTACGGGCATGAATCCATTCGGAGAACCGATTGATCATCCGTATCAATGGGCAACTGCTATAGTGGGAAAACCCCCTTATGGATTACACTAGGATTCTAAAGTGCAGGCAAAGCTAACCATCTAAAGTCTCCTACTTTTAAGAACTATCCCAACAATACCCCATATTCATGTATAAAGTACAAAGTATAGGGATCTGGTAGTCCTACCTTGAACTCCGCGTCCGGTGTCGATCCCAATGCGTTCAGTTGCTTCTTGACTGTAAATCTCCTCCCAAGACTGACTTGCATTCACCAAAAGACAAACAAGAAACTACAAACATGCATTCTATATATGAACTAAAGGGTTATATTTCATAACAAAATGTAAATCGAACATAAATATAAAACACATCATATGGCAGGATGACATAAGTTCTTCTTTATATTAATCCCATAAAGTCACTTACAAAACAAGATCGACGACTGCTCCTCGAACCCAGTCCTGGGCTCCTCTTCACCAAGCTCCAACTGCTTCCATGTATCCTTCTTCTCTCACACTTCTCTCCAGAGGATGGGCATAGGTTTATGGATGAGGAAAAAGGGGCAAGAATAGGGAATTCTGGCTCAAAACTCACAATGTGGTTGCAAATTATTGTGGCAAGGGGGGATTATGAAATGGGTAGAGTTTCACTGCTTTCATGTTTCACCTTGAAATGGGACCCCAACACCTTCTTTATATGCCAAAAATATAGTTATTCGGTTGGGTGACGAGCTATGGGCAGTCAATTGGTTAGGAAACTACCCAAAAGCCCGTATTCCATTGCAACTTTTTAAATTTTGCAACTTTTATGGCTATACGCGGGTTGTAATGGTTTATCTAGCGTACGTAAGAAGGGAGTAGTGGTGCAACTAGCTTACATATGCGGTCAGTAGTGGTGGAGGGCACATACATCTTCAAAAATTTGGTTTTTAAGAAGAGCTATTCAATATTGGCTTGGCAAAAATAGTAAGTGAGATGGCGTGTTCCTAGGTATGCATGTCTGGTGCAAATTATAATTATTATAGATGCCCCCTAATGTGTGAGGTCAGAAGAGAATCTGATGGCCGAAATACATTACAAATATTTACCAACGTATGAAGCGAGTGAGCCTGGGACCAGAGTTCGGGAGGTGCCATCTGCAAAATAACAATTGTCTCACCGAGGTGGGCAGACCCATGCTAGGGATGCAATAAATCATGGATGCCAATCAAATACACTGTATACCCATGTCATATAACTATATAAAGTGTATCCGTGAGCAATAAACAATGGATCTACATCTCAAAATCAAAGATATACATGTATCGTATCCATCTTCAAGAAGCCAACGACACCTGATGGCTGGAGATGAGGTCTTCAGAGCTCGAGCAACAACTTCAAGATCTTAAAAAATAGGGTAGGAGTGTAATTTGAGTGTACATATTCACTACCCATAGGTCTTCGACGGCTTGTCGGGGAACATACAAGAAGATCTCGGTGATCAGGAAAAGAACTTCATTGATTTTGAACAAAGACTTTGATTGGACTTTCGGGATGGCCGAGCATGAGGACAAGAGACAAACTGCAGAAGGGACGACTCAAGTTGGGTAAAACTTCCCTTGGATAATAGCACGATGAAATATGAGATTCAAGCAACATGACATTGACATAAGTTCACGATGCAGGAGGAAACACAAACTCTCCATATGTTTGGAAGAATAACCAAACGGAGGAGGACACAACTCTATGTTACGAGAACAACTCCCTAAGGTCATATTAAATCCCAGAGCTTGGCGAACAAATGGAAGGATGTGATTTTTCCAAGGGTGACTCATTGTGCTGCCATAAAAAAGAAAATACTTTTCCCATCCTCTTTTTGGGGTATATTTGATTTTTTTGTCTTTTTCAATATTTTGAAAGCTTGAAAAAAGAATAAAATAATGTTACGTTACAAAGGAGGAACGAGTGTCACAAACATACTAGTTCCAAGCGCAAGGAACACACTGATTCTCAGAGCAAGGAAACACGTGCAGGAAAAGGACACTCGAGAAAATTCCTCTATGGGTCAAGGTGTCAAGACACAGAGGCAAAGTGCTACAAGGCTTGCGCATAAGGCATGCTTCAAAGGTTCAGTTGAGAGCAACATGGAGCCGACATTAGGCCAAATACACAAGAATGTGAATGTGATTAACATGACACAATGATAATGTCCTTCAATGTAATTTTAAATGAGCTTAGAGAAGGTAAGCTCAATGGTTTTTCATTTTTAGAGAGTCTGAAAAAGCGCAAAAGAAGACTCCACTGGGGTACCTTTTTCAGGGATAGTCTAGTCGGCTCGAAAATGGGCTAAATTAGCACCAAAAACGACGTCTATTCAAAACCATTTTAACGAGTGTGACATAGACAAGATCACTCGACAATCTTTTCAATTTTAAGGAGTCTGAAAAGAGATTAATTATGGACTCGCTGCCTTTTTCTAGATTTAGTCTCCTTAGCCCAAAAAAGGTGAAATTTACTAAGGAGAACTCTCCCGGCGAGACGAATCTCCCGAGGTGTACCTTTTTCCTCCTTTATCTATAGGCCGGAAAAAGGGGTAAACTCATGCCAGTAGATGTTTTCCTGAACCAATTAACGAGTGTTAAAGAAACAAGGTCACTCAATGATCTTTCCAATTTTAAGGAGTTTGAAAAGAGATTAACTATGGACTCCGTGGGGGTTCCTTTTTCATAATTTTATTCCCTCAGGCCCGAAAAAGGGTTAAACTTATACCTGAGAATACTCTTCTAGAGAACCAAAGTTCCTAGAGTATACCTTTGTTCATACAATTGACCATCCAGACTGAAAAAGGGGTAAACTAATGCCAGACAGACGTGCCTTCAAATTTGAATTTGACGAGCGTGAAGGACAACAATATCGCTCGACAATCTTTTCATGTTTATAGAGTCTGAAAAGGGCTTAAAGAAGTCTCTAGGGGGCTACGACTCATGTATGAAGATGGTTTAGGTAGATCCCAATGCTAGGCTCAGACCAAGAGTCTCTTTGATAGTCAACTTGGGAAGTTTCCCAAAAGGGAAGAAAACACAAACCACAATGTAAGTCCTCCCACGGTATAGAAACCATAGTCATGGCTTCAAGGATAGCCTCATCTGAAGGCAATTCAAAATCCGAGAAATCACAAAAACAAGGGTCGATAGTCCCAAAGGGTGAAGTAAACTGACCATATTCCATATGACGATGGAGGCTCTGGCCAGGGCTAGCAGAGTCTATTAGAGAAGAATCACAAGCACGCGGGCTTGAGGATCTACAAGCAACGAGATCAGACTCAGAAGGAGACTCAAGATCACTTGGACCAAGAAGGGGGAGAAAGGGCTCCCATGCCCCCATTGGATAAACCAATGGATCAGTTGCCGATACCAAGTCTAGAGAAGGAAAACATAATTGCATAGGTTCCTTCTAAGAAGCAATTGAAAACCGAGGATAAGACGCCACATAATTAACCCGTGGCGGGGTAGAATCTACACGAACACTAGGAACATATAAAGGGGCAGCCTGAACTAACGCCGAATTGGGATGGTGATTATTAGATGCCAGTTGGTCGATAGTGACAATGCTTCCATTGTGAGGGAAATGCATCACTCGAAAGAGCGTAGACACCACAACGTTCATAGAATATACATAATCACGCACTAGAAGCATATTAAAATCTAACGGGCCTTGCACCACTATAACATTGACAAGGACAATATTCCCACCTAATGAGATAGGAAACTTAGGAAGAATCCCCAAATATTCACTAGGACGTTTGTCAAAAGTCAACAACTCATGCAAAGAAGACACAAGCTCCGGACATCCCAAGAATTTCCAAACCGAGGAGGATAAAATACTTGTGGAGGCTCCTTCATCCATAATACATTGATAAATGTTTGTTGAATTAACTTCAACCCTTATTTGAAAAGGTGCAAAATAAGGAAGACGAGGCTCAACAAGATCATTCCAATCAAAGGAAACCGTCCTAGGGTTTGGAGGGGGTGTGCTCGAAGCGAGAAGAATGCCCCCTTGTTCTAAAAGTATTGAAATAGAAATACTAAAAACATAGTCACTCCCCAAGAGAAGAGTGGGATCAGTCGAAGATCGCATTGGCGTGACCACTTTGGTAGACTCGACCCTCTCCAGGAGAAGAGTGGGATCAACTGAAGACTGCGTCGGTTTGACCACTTTGGTAGACTCGACACTCTCCAGGAGAAGAGTGGGATCAACTGAAGTCTGCATCGGCATGACCACTTTGGTAGACTCGACACTCTCCAAGAGAAGAGTGGGATCAGACGAAGACTGCATTGGAGTGACCACTTTGCACCTCACCCCCCAAAAGAGGAGTGGGATTAGCCGATAACTGCATCAACATGACCACTTTCTCAACCAATGACTGAATAGACTGTGAGGAAACCTTAGAAGACTTAGAATCAGAAGAGCTTGTAGATAGGGACCACAATCTTTGTACCTCTGGAATGCCAGGGCACAAATGAGTAAGGTGATCTCCCTTACAAAGATTACAAGGGAACTTAGGCTTACATCCTATCCATCTATGTTTCTCAACAAAGTCAATGCCCCTAGCATGACTAGCAGTGGCTAGTTGCACATCTCCAACATGACTTGAAGAGGTTGGTGATGGGTCGATAACATGACTCACAGAGGCTACAGACCTATTACCAATATGACTAGCAGTGACTGAACTTTTTCTCCCAACATGACTTGCAGAGGCTGGGTGCTTGCCCCTAGAATGACTTGCAGAGGCTGGGTGGTGGTCTTCAAGATGACTTGCAAAGGTTGATGACCTATCTCCAACATGACTTGCATAGGTTGGTGACTTCTTATTCCTATTCTTCCTCTTTTTATTTCATTTATACTTTCGGTTACTAGTAACTGTACTTTCACCAGAGGCGGGAGAAGGAGGAGAAGACTTTGCTGACGAAGGAACATCAACATGATGCCCATGACATGAAGTGCTTAATTGAGAAGCATCAAGAGAATTTGGGACATTTGGAATGGTACCCAACCAAACTGGTAATTCCACATTCAACCCAAGAATGTACAAAGTGGCCATTAAAGGGACACCAATGTTTCCGAAGAAAGGAAAAGCACAAGAATCCCCTTGCGAAGGGGTTCCTTGGTTGGTATCGTCGGGAAATTTATCCATGAAGATCTTGTGCACAGTTTCTCCCCTTGTGGGATCGTTCAAGTCCGTAAAAGTCTCACACACTGACTCTCGGCGAACCAGTGGTATAAAAAAACGCCTATAAAGAGGCGGCTCCACTTTTCTAAGCGGAAGATCGAAAATCCCTCACGACCGACAAAGTGGGCGATCTACCACCCTAGGTCAGAGACTCAAATAAACGACTGACTAACTTACTATGGAAAACTAAGGAGCATAGAGCACACACTAAAATTTCCTAAAGGAAAATCAAGCAAACGACTAACTAGTAGGAAGAACAGTTACGCCAGCCAACACTAGAGAAACTTACCAATGCAAGTGCAACTCGAACACGGAAGCACCCTCCGGGTATACTCTGCAAAGTATGGCCCAACGTCTATCCTAGGTAC
This sequence comes from Picea sitchensis, assembly GCA_010110895.2. NCBI lineage: Eukaryota > Viridiplantae > Streptophyta > Pinopsida > Pinales > Pinaceae > Picea > Picea sitchensis. The sequence continues at coordinate 39,496 of SNQJ01S0046543.1, forward strand.
TATGGTATACCCCCGCAGTCACCTGTGTAAGTCCCTAAAATAAAGGCAACTAGGTTGCCAGCTCGCGAACAGTCACCAGGTTGGTATAGTCAACAGTCGGGTGGATCGCAATGAGAAAGGTAACAAGCCTAAAACCTATTGAGGGTATCGAAAGAAAGTGTTCTGGAATATGACTGAGGACCTCGAATGGATTCAAGACCCACAAAGCTCCATGGAAAATGAGATCAATAGAATCCCAAGACAAGTCCTCTATATGTGTTCCCCACTACGCTTGGTCCGACTTTGGAGGGGTTATCTCTGCTACCTTTTCGCACGCGACCTCGTGTTTAGCCCCTGTGTTAGAGGGGGGTCCCAAATGACTTTCACATTTACTAGAATTTAACACTCCCTAACTCAGACTCCAATGTTTAATTTAACGGCCTTGAAGAGTTTCCTCTCCAACCTAATTCAAGGCCCTAACCCTAAACTAGTTGGTTGACCCTACAAACATAAAAATTCTAGTTAATTTTAGATTAGCGTTCTTTTTACTAGCTTGATTTACTCAAAAAGGATGCGGTAGTGCAACTGATGTTGTTAAGACTCTTGCGAAAAAAAGAAACTTATAAGAACACTAGCAAAGAAGGATTATCTTTCTTATTTTTTCTTTTGAAATGCTTTTAAGATGAGAAGAAAACACAACACTATGCTAATTTCTTTTTCTTTTTCAAATAACAATGCAAAGCAAATGCCAAGAAAGAAAGAGACCTAACAAGCTATTTTTTTTAATATTTTCTTCCAATCAAAGTAGAAATAACAAAAGATTCTAAAAGAAACTCATGAATACACGATTCAAAATGCAACTCATTTTTCTTAAAATTTCAAGCTAAAAATAAGTTAAAAAAGCTAGGAAACACAAGAAATATTTTTTAAAAAAGACAAGCAAATGGACGTCAAACCTAGGCTTAAAGACTGTAACTACAGAGACCAATACTAAATCAAGAAACCCCTGATAAGTCAGACTTCAATCAGGGAAGAGGATGACTGCCTCTTCTTAAGAAAAAGTCTTCCTGACACAGATACGTTACTGACACTTAAACAACCTGCGTATGTACGCGGGCTGTCCAAAGGTAGGGCGTGTATGTATGCGGGAAGAGTTTCTGTAGGCCGCGTACACCTCTATAACTCCTTAAAAAAAAAGTAAAAAATAGTCAAAGGGGACAAGGCAAGGAATACTAGTATGGCAGACCATAATCCCTTAAAGACACAATAACTTACAGAGAAATCAAAGAGGTAATTAAACCAATTAAAACACCCAAAAAGATCCCCAAAAAACCTTAGAGGCTCCCCAGTACGGTCACCAATTATGCTATAGTGGGAAAACCCCCCTACAGATTACACTAGGGTTCTAAAGTGCAAGCATAGCTAACCATCTAAAGTCTCCTACTTTTAACAACTATCCTGACAATACCCCACATTCATGTATAAAGTACAAAGTATAGGGATCCGGTAGTCCTACCTTAAAATCCACGTTCAGTGTCGATCCCAATGCGTTCGGTCGCTTCTCGATCGAAAATATCCTCCCAAGGTTGACCTGCATTCACCAAAAGAAAAACAAGAAACTACGAACATGCATTCTATATATGAACTAATGGTTAGATGTCATAACAAAATGTAAATCGAACATAAAGATAAAACACATCATATGGCGGGACGACAAAAGTACTTCTTTATATTAATCTCATAAAGTCACTTACAAAATGAGATCGACGACTGCTCCTTGAACCCGGTCCTGGGCTCCTCTTCACCAAGCTCCAACTACTTCCATGTATCCTTCTTCTCTCACACTTTGCTCTAGAGAATGGGCATAGGCTTATGGATGAGGAAAAAGGGGCAAGAATAGGGAATTCTGGCTCAAAACTCACAATGTGGTTGAAAATTCTCGGGGCAAGGGGGGATTATGAAATGGGAAGAGTTTCACTGCTTTCATGCTTCTCCTTGAAATGGGACCCAACACCTTCTTTTATATGCCAAAAAGATAGTTATTCGGTTGGGTGATGGGCTATGGGTGGTCAATTGGTTAGGAAACTACTCAAAAGCCCGTATTCCCTTGCAACTTTTTTGGGTATATGTGAGTTGTAATGGTACAACTAGCGTACATACGCGGGCAATAGTGGTGCATATAGCGTACATACGTAGGTAGTAGTGGTGCAGGGCACGTGCATCTTCAAAAATTTGGTTTTTAAGAAGAGCTATTCAATATTGGCTTGGAAAATATAGTGAGTAAGATGGCCTGCTGCTAGGTATGCATGTCTGGTGCAAATTAGGGTTATAACAACAACTGGGCTGGAGAAAACACGAATTTTAGGTCTGCTGGACCTACCACATTTTGGCAGAGGCTAGAACGCAACAATATGCATTAAGAAACTGTTAGCAGTCACACATGGAGGGGACATATGGCTGGACAAGCCCGTCCCCATAACTGTTGAGCTTATTGTGAAAATAACAGGGTTACCAATTCAGGGTATGGATCCTGCGCTATTTTTGGATGATAAAACCAAGGAGAAAGTGATAGCAGAAGAGATGAAGAAGAAGTATGGCACCGCGAGGGGGACAAGAGGGATAATTATCAAGCAGATCAACAACACAACCATGCAATTGGGCGCGAAAATCTTAGCTTGCAAGCTGCTAAGGAAATGCTGCAGGGAGGAAGTCCCAACTGAAGTTGTTGTAGTTGCAGCCCAGTGCACAGAAGGCACCTCGATGAGTTGGATGCCATACTTATTGAACTTGTTCCTAGAGGATTGCAAGGATGCACATGATCTAGGCACAGAGTTCCACTACTCATGGCTGATTACCTTAATAGCCTTCATGGGATGGTGAGAACCAGGGTATGTAGTTTTTTGTACCAAACCAAATCCTTCGGGAGAGAGGTATCTATTGCTGAAAGTAGGATCGAACACCAGGCATAAGAGGGAGAACAAGATCATATTTGAAGCATACCTACGTGACATGCAGGAAGCCATCAACTGAATGTGGAGAAGAAAACCAGAGACTGTCGCCCGATATGCAGACATCGCCAACTTCCAAGCCACACGACAAATAATGTGGATATAAGAAAGGAAGGATCCAGATAAACAGTGACTACAGATGCACTAATTCATCACATAGGGTGATATCGATATGGTCATCAACAAATGGCCCGATGAATGGAGGATCCTAGCCATTAACCGAGAAGTGCCGGAAATAACAACATAGGAAGAGGTAGAGCAAGGAGCAATGCAACCTTCGTAAATCCAAGTGCCCAAGAGACCAACAATGGACCAAGGCAAGACAACACAGAAAGAAGAAGGACCAAAGAAGACAAAGACCCAGAAGGGGAAGAAGGAGAATACACAACCGACCAGCGAACAACAGAAATAGGCCGAGGGAGTGAATGAGACCACCCCAAATCCTAACACATAGGAACCAGGGGGAAGTAAGAGACCAACCACGCAGACAAGAGGCATGCACAAGAAATCAAAGGCATAATGAGCACCACCGAAATATACGATCATGAAGGACGATGGGGAAATGATCGCCAAAATTGTCCAGGATTGTCTAGCCAAGGACTTCGACCATGCAGGACACCAGAGGGACAAACTGCAAAAAGAGTTGGCAGAATTGGGGAAGTTCCTCAAGAAATTCGGGGAAGTACAGATAGCAAGCAACAGAAGGGCCATAGATCCATAAGCACTGCAGACAAAAGGAAGGGTGCAAGAGGAAGAACGATAGTCAGTCTACGGGATTTTGTAGCCACAAGTAACATTCCATATCAACCCCAGTATGTTGTGCATGGATGAAATTGTGGGGTAGACACCTTTGAAAGACTTAAGCCAAATACAACTTGTGTTGACAAGGATACCATCAGGGGCATTATACAAGTTGCAAGTAAGCATCAACCACGAGGTACAATCTCGCACATGAAGAGACTTAACTGAATTGAAGAAGGCAACAAAGAAGCGGGACGCATTGGAAATAGTCTATGAGAAGGCTAAATCTGAGACCGAGGAGGAAATGGAGCACCGAAATGGATTGAAGCAGAAAGTGGCAGGAACTTATGAGAATATTCCACAGGCCGCGCAGAGTGAGGAAATCACAACAACAGAAAAGATTGATCGGATTGTGAAGGAAATTGATCAATATCAGAAGGAGATTGAGAATCTCCGAGAACAACTCACACCAACCACTCCACCAACAGTCAAGGAGAAAAGGAAATAGGAAGCAACAACACAACTGCAGGAGATAGAGCAACAGGTTAGCACAACAACTAACTTGTTCGATAAAGCAACACAACTTTGGACAAGGTTGGAGGAGGATCCATAGGTCCAATGGTGGGACAAGGAAGAGGAAAGGATCAATGCAACGATCCAAAACCTCAAGAAGAAGCAAAAGACCATACCAATCCCAGAACATGTCAAAGGGACGCAGGAGATTAAGAAATTGTAGGCAGAGCTAATCTCTGCGCAAACCCAAAAACATGAGCATCATGATCAAATGGAACCATTACAGGAGCATGTAGCAGAAGTACTGGCACATTCAAAGGAAGCTAAGACAAAGATAGCACATAACCAAGAAAAATGTGCAGGGTGGATCAATGACAAAGTGGAAGTCCAGGTAGTTGACACAATCAAGGAGAGGACCGCACAAGCACAAACACAAGCAACAACACTCAAGGAAAAGTTCCAGATGATAACCAAGGAGATCGAGGAAGCTCAGAAGGATTAGGTGGCTCAGGACGAGCCACATGTCAGTGTTGGGGGCCTATTGGCAACAGGCCGAAGTGGAAATAAGGATGATTGTGGGGAAAGAAAGCGTGCAAGAAAGCGTGCACAAGGAGAGCGACAATTGGAAGGAGGAGCAACACACTCACATGAGAGGAAGACCTAACGTCGGTAGGGTTAGGTTTTTTGTAATGTATTGTAATGGATTAAGAGACAAAGATTTATAAATACCAATACTGAGGTATTATAGAGGGTTCCGATACGTAGGTATCATAGGTTGGATTTTTGAATTGTTCAGATTATTGTTACATCATAGATATGTACAAGTCGATGCGAATTGTAATGTTGTTATGTACTATTTTTTAAGCTGTTGAGCTAGAGGATACGAGGGAAGGTAGATCTTGAGGATTAGATCATAGGCTGAGGATTCTAGTGCGATCTATTTCGCCTCATATAGATCTTACCCATCTGAGGGTAATTGTAAGTGTGCGGCGCCGGATACGCATAACTACCATAATAAAAGAGACAAGATCCAAATATTTGTGGACGTGGCCCAGGAGGGGGTGAACCACGGTAACATCTGTGTAATGTGATGAATGCATGCATATCTTTATCATCTTTTCAATAGTTATTTGTTGTTCTTAATGAATGAATGAGTTATTACATTTATTGTTTAAATGTTGTTGCGATATTGAGGGAATAAGCTATGAAGGTTACTGCATAGTTGTGAATAATAGTAGGTTGAAATCACAAGTTATAATGAATCGTTCAGAATACAGATCCCATATATCGCGCTCAATCCTAGGCTGTAAATGCATGAGTTTTGCAGCCACCCATTAAATCTATCTCGGGTGAGACTACACAACCCATTCTATGTGTTGCGTTGCCTTCTGGTCTACCAAGAGGGCCGATAGTTTTACAGTATTTGTTGGAAACCCAAAAGACATGAACCCTGGGTCAATAACTCATATGGTAGAGAAGGAAGAATAGAAACTTAACAGTTGGGCTCGTTTCCCAACGTCCCCAAGCCTGTATAAAATAGATTTCAACCTCCCCAACCCCTTTGGGAGAATATAAAATCACCTTTGAGGGCAATGATGAGGACAAGTCTGATGGTGAAAAGTTATGCTGAGAAAATTGAGAAATATTCCCTTCCCCTTCATCCTCTGATAAGTTTTCCCCAAACTTGGAAACTCCTTTTCCAGAGTTACTTCCTCTCGTATATAGTTATAAGGTGTGTTCCTATCCTTATCAGACTATCTAAGGAATATTTTCATTGAGTTGATGCTTGAATAACTTCAAGAGGAATATTTTCATTGAGTTGATGCATTCAAAATGAAATTAAAGGGAAGAGTCAGAACGTTTCCAGTATATGGAAGGCCAAGGATCAGATATCTCTTGTCGTGACATGGAAACTCGACTCCATTTTTGTGATCAGAGGATTATCTGCGATGGCCTAAATACATTATAAATAACCCAGGAGTGGAGTGGTAGAGAACCAACTGGACGAACTCGATTGCTCATTACATTCTGTACTGACTTTGCATACATGGCTGCCAAGAATACAATGCATATCCATGCAAAAAATATACCAAATAAGTGTCTGTGGCCATGAATAGGTAGATACAATTGCGGTTATATGCCAAAGGTTGTCATAGTCATGAACAAGGCCCAGTGAAACTATTCTCAAAATAAATATGAAGATATCTATATACCATGGAGTACAATCTGATCTCCCATGATCACTAAAGTCGAACAGGTGTTGGTCCAATGAAAGGGAAGCAACAGCTTAGGAAAGCCGCGACCACATAGTGATGTCTTCAAGTCTTCTACACTATCCTCCAAGGGTGCAAGTCTACATCATGTGAATAAAGGAGTTGAGGTCAAACATAATGAGACATCATTTGATTACCGGTCATTGAGGTACACTATTAACAAATGCGAGAAAACCTACCAATAATGAGTGTATGTATCAATGCACTGAGTACATTCCTACAAGTGTGAATAAAGGAGTCGATGTCGAACACTTGATAAATCCATTGATTAGGATACATTGATGTATTCCCATCTGTCAATGGCAAGAGAGCCTGCCACTAATGACTGCAAGCCTCAAGGTACTCATAAAACTCTAGGTCCCATATCTAGAATAGATGCGCTAAAGTCAATGGAAAGAGACCCACTGAAAGGAGAGCATTAAGGCATCTCTCATCAGTCAACACGAGGAACAAAGAAGGAGCTTCATTATTTGGTGGAGATCGAACAAAGAACATGTTCACGAACCAACGACCCTGTGCGTCTTTTGCGTGTATCAAATGCAAGCGGTACATGAAAAAGACCCTTTGAATAGCAGCCAATGATGAAAACTGCTGAAAAATGCGAGGAAACCGTCAATAAGGCTAATGGAATCCAAGACACTGCACGAATCCCAAAGTGTGAATAGATGTCTTGCTGTCGAACACAAGGGAAACCACCCAGTCAATGACCAATGATGAAATGTCGATTGCTGGGTTCAGGGTGACCTACCGATGATGCAAATAGGGACAGGGTGCGTGATAATACCATAGTATGATGTGATTTTGAAACAAACTAAGGGTATGACCGACATGCAAAGTCAAGATTTCTAAGGAGTGGCCGACGCAGGTTGTGAGACTTATTTTGAACAAGAGCATGAGACATGTGGTGGAATCCGACAACATAGACTCAATGGTGTGACTATTAGATGCAGGAGGCATCAATAACGTTCTCTATAGGGACTGGAAGAGTAACTAGTCGGTAGAGAAAACTTTGTAACAAGATCATCTTCCTAAGGCCATGCTAAAACCCAAAATTATGATGACACAAGGACTGAATAATTTTTTGCTCTGTTCAAAGGCGACACGAATGTTGCCAATTATAATATGGTACTCCCTTCCCGCCCATATTTTTTTTCTTTTTTCATAACAAATGAATGCTATGATACAAAGGAGGAAACAAGTGTTGCAAGTAAGCAAAACTAGTTCCAGCAGTGGAATGTACCTATGCTTAATGAAAGGAAATGAATGCAGGAGATGGACACTCTGGGTGATGTTTCCTCCAGGGTGTAGGGTGTCAAATTGCGAAGGATATAAACAAGGCTCTGCTTGGTTGAGGGTGAAAAGCTGCTTAGGAAATGATTTATAACGAAAAGCGAGAACTGGCTAAAGGCTCAATACTGCAAGTGAGGGCATGAGATGCAATCACACATTAATGCCAAAAAATATCCTTTTTTATGTCTTGTAGTCTATTTGGTGTGAAAAAGGGCTAAACTTTGCCAAATAGATGTCTTTTCAAATCCAATTTACGAGTGTGAAAAAGATTAGTTCACTCGGCAATCTTTTCCATTTTTGATAACGAGCCGGAAAAGAGCTTAACTAAGACTCATGACCTTTCAAATCTAGTTTAATGAGTGTGAAAGGGACAAATCACTCGACAATATTTTTGGTTTTTAGACGAGTCAGAAAAGATCTTAATTAAGAATAATTTTTGGTGTCTTAATCAACATGTAAGGGGGAGGCCAAGGCTCCTGTCTCAGTCTTCTGTAGAAAGTCAACATCTCACAGATAGCTGACAAAAGCTTGGGAAAACCCAAATTTCTCCAAGTCGAGGAGGAGAAAGTGATGATGGAGGATATAGTCTCCGTGATGGTTTGAATAATGTCTCTTAATGGAAAATACATAGGTGGGGGTATGGGATGCCCCATCAGGTCGTCCCAATCGAAGGGAACTTCATCAGGACTTGGAGAGAGAACATTCGGGGGAAGAATAAATATCTCTCATTTAAAAGGAGTAGGGTTAGGAATGTTGATGACATGACTAAGAGGTACATCACTCTCTTCAAGGAGAGTAGGGTTGACCAGAGATTGCACTGGTGTGGCCACTTCTTCAATTATAGGATGCATAGTAATGGGGGCGAGAGACACTTCACTTTCGAAAAATGAGGCGAGGTCAGGAGGGGATTGCGGTGGTGGGACTACCGAGGCAATCAAGGTAGAAGTAGTGTGAGGAGAAACTAGGGATATCTCAGAATCTGAAGGGCTCTTGGGTGAGCCCCACGCTTCTGGTATCTCGACAGTAACCGGAAACAAACGAGTAAGGTGATTTCCTTCACAAGTCCTGCAAAGGAATTTCGGCTTACGCCTGAGACGTCTAGGATTCTTGATGTAATTAGCTGGGGAAAGAGAGTCGTCTCCTGAATGATGAATAGAGGCCAGAGATGTGACACAACTATGATTCAGAGTGAAAAGGATGGTGCCCCCAACATAATTAGTAGAGGTTGGGTGTGAGCTGTCGACATAATTTGTAGAAAATGTTGACCCATCTTCGACATGACTGGAAGAGGTTGGGGATGGAGCACGAGTGTGACTGAAAGTGACTAGGCTAGCGATAGATGATGGTATTTGATTCCAAGGTCAGAGGAAAGATTGATTCTGAAACATTGCAAGACAGGAAGGATCCCGGTGTACTCCCCGTCCCTGCCCAGAAGGGTGGTAGCTTGCACTAAAATGTTCTGAAGAAGTTTGGATGGGCATCATCACCGAGGCCTGCGAAGGGACCGAGGTCGGATAAGAATTATTCGAGTGATGATATATGTTTCCCCCTTGTGAAGGGGCCTCGTAAATAGGGTAGACCGAACTGTAAAATTGGTTTTTTCCATATGAAATACCCAGAGGCATCTGAAATCCAACCATGGGAAAAATATTCGAAGGAACTGACATGGTGGGTGACAGATGCATGGGTGGTGCATAATAAGTGGGAAAGGAACCTATCTGAGCACTGGCTCATGGAAGAGCATAGTTAGCATGAGGTTCAAAGGGGTGGAGGTTCCAACCTCTCCTGGGGACACAACTCATATCAAACGAAGAAGTAGGCATCAAAGCCATGATGCCCCCGGATTCCATGCTAGGATTCATATATGTCGACCAGGGAGAGGATTGCATGGGTGAAGACATATCGATAGAAAAGTTACTAGAGACCCAAGGCATGAACTGAGTGTTGTAGTTCTACACACCATTGTAAAAGGCAGAAGGATCCATCCCCATGAAATGAGTAGGCATCATGGGGTAGGTAGCAACAAATGAGGGAGCAAAAGAAGCTCCACTATCTATGATGGTGGAACCCCACAAAGACTCCTAAGGCCAACTAGTAGTCAAAGAGCATACCAAAAATTCAAATGGCCAATATGCATGCAAACGAGCTAAAGTGGCTGAGTGGCCTCCCTCGCTAAAGAAGGTATGCCTCATCCAAGAGGGACTTGAGACTCCCTGCTAAAGTTTGGAGGTAACATAATCAATTATAGAGGCCCTCGTGGGATTAACAACCAGTTGGTCAGATCCCCCCAGAGAGGTAATCCTCCATAAAGGTTGTGTGCTATCCGACCTCTATCTGACCCAGGATATAAGTAGAATAACCCCTACAAGTAACCTATGAGATACCTAAGTCAAGCAACTAATAAATCACTGTATAATCGATGCACATGCAAGAAGTCGTAAGTCCGGATCACCGTATGGGTAGGGTAGCAAAGCCAAAAACCTTTAAAGCACCGCCTCTCATAGAGGTATGGGTACTAGCAAGATCCCCAAATACAAATAAATCCACAAAAATATCTCTGACGCTAGGCGAGTATCCAGGGGTTATCCCTTCAACTAACTTCGCACGACCTCGTGATTAACTTCGGTGTGAGAGGAGCCTCCTGATATTACCAATTATACAATGGACTTCTCAAGTCCTTGTCTTAGACACATATGTTTATTTAATTGCCTTGGAGAAGTTTACTCACAAAATCCTATTCCAAGGCACTAAATCCTAGGCTAGTTTGTGCACCCTAAAAATAAAATCTTGACTAATCAATTTTAGTTTAAAGGGTAAATTTTATTGGCCATGATTACTCAAAAGTGTATGGAAGAGAAACTCATGATGTCATGACTTTTCAAAAGATAAATATGAATATATTGCAAAGTCTACCTTTAACTTTTCAATGAATGATATGCTAATAAAAGCAGTGCAATTTTCAATTTCAACTCCGCAATTCAGAAGTAAAATGCAATCTTTCGCTAAATGTACTAAGATAATGATAAAGGTTAAAAGACAAAAATGTTAACCAATGCAAAATGACTATTATAAATGGATTGAAAAGCAACATGATATATAAATTATACTGTGTATAAATGAAATAAATCGAGCAGAATACCAAGCAGCCAAGCAAACAAACCAGGGTTCAAGGACAAATCAACAAATGAAAAAAAATGAGAAAGACTACGCCCATAAATTCAACTCCCAACATGCTTCCTATCAACCCAGAGAAGCTCAACAGGCATTACAGAGACCTAAGAAGGCTCAACAAACATCAAAACTCACCCAACAGTCACTAAACCAAGCAAACAAGCAAGGAAAAGTGGTATACGCGAATGTTCAGGAGAAGAGTGCGTATATACGCAGCTTGCAGAGAGGAAGAATGCATGTGTACGCGAGAAGAGTGCGTATATATGCAGCTTGCAGAGAGGCAGAACACATGTGTATGAGGCATAAGGCAAAAGGAGCGTACAAGCTTTAAAACAAGGCCAGGCAAGGGAAAAACGACTGAAAACTTAGACTTAGAGTGAACAGAATATGCCAAGCAGTGATACGACAAGAAACACAAAGGAAAAAGAGAAGTGCAAGAAGAAAAAGTACTTCAACCCTTAGAAGGAAGATCTCTCCCCAGTGGAATCACCATTTCTGTTATGAGGGAAAAAATCTCTATGGACAAGGGTAAACCACAACAGACAGGTATGACTACATAAATCAACTGAATTCCATTGTATGTTATATAAACTAATGTGCAAGATAATAAAGAGGCCTACCTCGATTCAACGTTTGATGATGTTCCACCGTTGAGCACTTTTCCCAAAGCTTTGTACCTGCAATAAGTTCTCAACGAACAAGCAAAGCAAGTATATAGTGATAATATAAAGGGGTTAGCACATCATATAGCATAATCCATTAATAAACATTACAAACATGCCCATGGATAATAATCATATATTTGCACGATACCAATAGGACAGGAAAAGAGTATTTCTATTAATAATTGATCAACAGAAGTGTCAACATTATAGACTTCCGTGTCGGCACGCTTTGAAACCAAGGAACCAAGTTCCTTCCAACTGGGTCTCCACCACTTCAAACCTCCACCAAAGGAAATCTTGAAAGAGATAGACAATGAGGTTCACTCAACAATAGGTAAAGAGCTTGGGGGTTGAACACTGTGTTCAGACTTGAGGGACAAAGGGATGCAGACTCAATATGAAGTAATTTCTCCAGAGTAACTTTTCTCTCAAAGTTGAATGCTTTCTCCTCCTTTCCACAACTCAAAATTTTTCTCTTATAGCCTTCAAAATGCAACTGAAGGGCCGAGTCAGAAAGTTTCCAGTATATGGAAGGCCAAGGATCATATATCTCTTGTCGTGACATGGAAACTCGACTCCATTTTATTTTATTTTCTGGCACAAATCCCGATGTATGCGGGTTGTAGTGGAGCAGCCTGCGTATTATGCTTGCTGTATAGCTGATAGAGTGCGTATATGTGGAAAAATGTTTATTTTTAGCTTTGGATTTATCAAAAAGGGATGATAAGTCTGTATAGGGAAATGGAAAAAGGTCCTCTGTGCAAGATCACAATGGTGAGGCAAATCTTGCTATAACATTTGTGAGTAGTCTTCATTATTGGATACTATTCAAAGAGTCTCTTCCATGCACTATTCCATCTGGTGCATGCCATAGTCGTTCCTTGGTGTGGTCCTTAAAATATTTTCATCCTATTCCTTCCAAATATTTGGCCTTATGCTACCCCTTTTTCTAGATGATGGAGGATGCCCCAATGCCTTCCTTACAATGGATCTCTACCCATCGACTTCGAAACATATTTATCTAGGATAGGGATCTAGAGTCATATTTGGTACCTTGGGGTGTGCAGTCACCAGTCGTAGGTTCCCTCACTATTAATGGTGGGAATACATCAATGTCCCCTGCTCGATAGATTCTACTAGGTGTTCGACCTCAACTAATTTATTCACACTTGTTAGATTACACCATGGTACCTTGACACCCAATATCATCATTGGTAGGTTGTCTCATGTTTGTTAATGGTATACATCAATGACTGGTAATCAAATGATGTCTCACTGTGTTCGACCCCAACACATCTATTCACATAGTGTAGACTCATACCATGACAGATTATTTCAAGACTTCGAGTGGAGTATGAGCATCACATATTTATTGCTCCTACTCGATATACATTGTACTACCCCACAGGCATGGGTACTTGAAAATGATCATCTTTTTCACTTCATTAGTCCCACATATGCTTTGTTCTTGTTTTGAGACGTAGCTCCACTGTGTATCTCTTCGTGGCTATGATCTACTTTAACATGGATCCACTGTGTATTCCTCGTGGCCATGTTTTATACTTTTATATATCACATGGATCCACTGTGTATTGCTCGTGGCCATGGAAATTAGTCAAACTTTAATATGTACCATGGATCTACAGTATAATTGATTTGACGACCATGTTTACATCAATATTGAGCATGGGTATGCCCGACTTGGGAAGAAAATACTCTCACTTGATCTTGACTAATGGTTTCTTATTTTGGATCAGTTTCTCGGGAACCTTGATGAGTTTACTTCAATGCATCCTCGTCTCTAAGAGTTTTAATGTGTTTCGACCATCATATTTCCCTTCTGACCTCACACATTAGGAGGCATCCTTTATAGCATGAAATGCCACACCTATGCATTCATGCTATGACCTACCCTTCCCTTTGGCTTGAAAAATCAAAATCCCACCTTACCTCATCCAAGTCATCTAAAAAACATGAGTCTTGAACATATCTGTGGGTTTCCTTATAGTGTGAAACCCGCAGATGCCCTAAAAAATAATGAAAAATAAAATAATTCTGAGATTTCGAGTGGGTTTTTCGGTTGGGCTTGTTTCCCAACGTCCCCAAGCTCATATAAAATGGATTTAAACCTCTCCAACCCTTTTGGGAGAATATAAAATTGCATTTGAGGTAAATCATGAGGACAAGTCTCCTGGTGCAAGGTTATGCTAAGAAAATTGAGCAAGTTTCCCTTCCCCTTCATCCTCTGAGAAGTTTTCCCCAAACCTGGAAACTCCTTTTCGAGAGTTACTTCCTCTTGTATATCATTATAAGGTGTGTTCCTATCCTTATCAAACTATCCGAGGAAGAGTTTCATTGATTTGATTCTTGAAGGAATTCAGGAGGAACCTGGGTGTTTGGTTTTGAAACAGTGCCAAAAGTAGGGCCAGGTTGTAACTAACTCTCTTATTTCACTGATTAATAAAATAATATATTTTCCTTCCAATACTGTGTTCACTTGTTTCATTGCAATTTTATATGTTCACATTTGTTCATATATGCTTTGAAGTGATATGTTCACATTTTCTCATATATGCTTTGAAGTGTACTTTTGATATATGCTACTAGGATCTATAACTACCTCGTTGCAACACAATCTAGGTCTCTTATTGCATGCTTGTACCGACAGAGACCAAGAGCATTTCAAGAATAAGGAGCAGGGATCGACATCGAAAAAAGGGTTTAAGGTGCACACCTTCTCTTCTCTCCTTTCCCTATATATCTCTGTGAAAAAAGTAGTTATTCTTGGTTTGCATGTTTGATTGTGAGGGTATATTTAATCTTCTATATCCAGTCTTTCTCTATCGTGACACGACCCAAGGTCACGAGGAAAATATCCCAGTAATACCCACAACCTTGGTAATGTGTTGCCTTCATGCATTAGTTTAGTTTACATTTGATTCAGTTTAATATTTAATGTTGGTTTGTGTTTAAAGATTAGTATTTGATTCAATCTATTTGTATTTAATTTAGCTTAGTATTTGATTCAACTTAGTATTTGGTTTTCTGTACTCCTTTTGCATCACTGTAATTTGATGAAATTTTAATTAATATAGTCATTAGAATATTTTTAGAGAACTGTATCAATCATCATTTATGAGTATAGGAACACTTAACATTTAAAGTGAAAGATTGTACTTTGAGCCGATTATGAGATTAGATCCAAAAGACTGATAACTAGTTTTAGTTTAGTCTTTAATACTTTGATTTTATTTAGATATGTTCATGGATGGATAGATAAAAGGGTCTGAATTGAGTCTTGTTTACACATATATCAACCATCTATATGTAACGTGCAAAGATACCATATGATCTGTTATACTCACATCTAAACCATGAATGCAAGTGTCATTAATTTCTATGTGTTTAGCATTTCTACATAATTTGACAAGTACTCAGTGTTTGCATTTCATGTTTTTTGGGTGAATCATAAGAATTATAATTCATTGGCTTGTTGAGTTAATCATCTTCTGGAGTGAAAGAATTTTTTGTTTCCCAAGTGAAATACTGCAACATATACCTATCAGTGGGACCCGAACCAATGAACCAATAACCAGTTCTAGATTTGATTTCTATTCCTAAGTATTTTTTTTATTTCTTCACACATCAAAATATCAAGTGTTCATTGATTACACGAGATTCCATTAGAGGCATATTTATGTGTAGATAAGACATATTAACATAGTATGCGGGATCCATTACAATCTTTCTACGGATATGTGGATACAAGGTAAGGTGTCTGAAATTAGTTTTTGTGTGGTTTGATTACATTTTTTCTTTTTGAATTGATAACTTTAGTAAATAGCTTAGAATAGGATATAATCCTACATTTCCTATGCTTTCATCTCAAAGTCTATGGACTCCCATATTGATAGATTTAATGTCAAGGGTTTATGCATATAAATAACCCAACATTGGTCTTACTACTTTTCCAGTTTGACCTTCCCATCGACATTCACCTTTGAACGTGGTGTTACTTGGATAACACCTACTTGGATCAACCTTGTTAGGTTCAAATACTTACAACAACCAACTTGGAGGTGCTTCCTCATAAGGAATTGACTCCCAATAGCCATAAAATATGGTAGGTAATCCTCAACAAAACCCACTAACCAAATGTGACAAATTTACCATATACAGTTTCACTAAATATTCTAGGTTTAACAAAACTTACCAATGATCCCAATTTTCATGATGCAACTTATCCCCCAATGATAACCAAATTTCCCTCAGATTCAATTCCAAAGTTCCAAGGGAATATGGGTAAACATATGAGAAACCATATCATGACTTTTCACTTGTGGTGTTTACAAAAACATCACAGAGGATTCTATGATGGTATTTCATCTCGACCCGAGGGCCTTTTCCAAAACATCTCCATAGAGATAGCGGGAAAAATGGCCTTGATTGATATCAAGATAATAAACACCCCCTTGGACTATAATATCCTCCTAGGATGTTGTTACATGTACATGATGAAGGCCATTGCTTCGTCTATGTTTTGAACAATGATCTTCCCCCACAATGGGAGGGTTTTCACTGTATACCAATTGACACACTATGAATCATGACCAACCATGAACTTGGATAACATCCTTCACCTCGTTAGGGTACATCATGAGCATCCATCCTTCGTGGAAATGGGTCTAGGGATCTTCAAATATGCCTCACTCCTTGGCACTTATCAGGGTGAACCACCTTCTATTTCACACCTAGATTTTTCTCAAGTGTGAACCATCATATTTGTTATTAAACAATAATCTTCCCCCTTGTTTTTTCCTAAGACATCATTTACAAATAACCAACAATCTCCCATGCAAACCATTTCCCTCCCCCTCATCGAGATCTCATTTTTATACCCACCACTAAGAGTTACAGTGTATCAAGTGATTTCCACACTAACTCTCCCAATACTTATGTTAGGGATACCTATTTGGTACCTAGAACCTTCATCCATGGTACCGGTACCAACACCCTCGCCTCACAATATTGTACAACCGGTACAAACTCTTGTCAACCCAGTGACGACAGAGCCTGGTCACATAATTAAGGGTAAGAGTAAAACCATTCAAGGAAAGAAGAAAAAAGTAGGGAGCACTACTAAGACCACACCTCTAGTACTGCCTCCTTATGCCCTCTGTGATGCCCTGGGTCATCCTACAAAATTATGTCCACACTTTGTGAACTAATGAACCTTATCCAAACACCAAGGACAACATCACTGCTACCCACCCGCCCCATTTTCGATACTTCCACGTCAACTACAAAAGAGTCACTCACAACATGCAATAAGAAATTGCATACAAACCACCCCTTGAACCATATGTTCATCCTTTGGAAATTACACTCACCATTTACCTGATCTAGCACACTTTTGAGACACACTAACAACTTTCCTTCAAATGAAATTTCCAACACCCTCCACCCAATCGACATCACAACCTGCATCAATCAATGAGAAGGATTCTTCCATTATTTATCACCTATCCACCTCAGTGAACTCATGGAATAGCTTCCCAAGTGCACTTTATAAGAAAGTGGACGAATTCACTTATCTTTTCCCACTCTTTATTGAGTATTGAACTTGTCACATGGCCAATATTAGCTAGATTTGGGAATCTCTCCTCACAACAAGATCGCCTAACATTGCATCAACCCCTAAGGTCTCACCTAACTCCTCCTAGCAAGGGTAGGAACCATCATCTTCCCCTATTTCCTTTTCGAGACATCGACAACAAGATGCCTCACCTCTTGTGCCACCCAATTCCTTGGTAGGAAATCCTTCCTCCTCTTAGAAAGAATGAAACACATAATTCTGTGCACATTTTCTATATTTCCATGGCCATTGGTCCCATACTTCTGGTCCAACATTCCTTACCTATCGATAGTGATACTTGCCAACCATTAGTGAGCATGGATACCATTACCTAATGGCTAGAGTATTACTCTATCTATGTGTTATAGCACAAGTTGTAGGTTGGGAAAATCTCGACCCAACCACAAAGCAAGAGCTACAACTTGGGAATCCTACACCCAATGTCATTTCAATGTAGGTCCCTCACTTCAAGGGTGACTATGTCACTCTAGGGAGGTGATCCTGATGACTCTAAGGGGATTGAGATGGAGATGGAGGGAAATGGAAGTGAAGCCCCTAGAGGTCAATTCTAAGTGGAAATAAAAGTGGGAAGATATTCCTTGTAAGTCAAGTGATTGTTTCCCCAAAGGTATAATACTTCTCCGGATGAATGTACCTGCCCGAGACACAAGAAAATCCAACTTGAAATGATATATGTTAGTATGGATCAGCAAGTTAATCTTTCTGTCCCTAATTTGCAGAAATAGATGACAATTTATATCAGCAAGTAATACATTCAAATCAACATGTAAAGAATAAGATCAATCAACAATATTATCAATGAGTATGGCAATCAAGTATGACTAAAAAATGACACTTTAAGGCTGAATAAAGCAAGATGTTATAACAATGTATTTTCTGTATAAAATTGAACCGTTATGGCTGCAGCATTGAATGGCATGCAGCAACAAAATCAACCATAAAAAAGTGCCAAGAACTAGCCCAAAAGGTGCGCTCTATTTAGTAGAGTAAGTGAGCAAAATTTAGGAGCTAGTCTAGGTTTAGTTTAGGAGTTATAGCTAGTAGTTTGTCTAGGTTAGATCATCCCTAATGGATGTAGGTTAGGTTTTATAACATCAAGAGAAGTAATGGGAGAGAGGGGATGCCCTAGTAGGGGAATAATCCTCTCAATGAGGCAAACCAACTTCAAGCAAAAAACTTTTCAAAAGATAAAAAATTACATTTCCCAAGGAAATGATTTTATATATCCAATGCAAAAGTATATGACTAGTGCCTTTACTATTGGGTTAATGGATTCAACTAAAAAAATAGCTAGAGAAACTACCTCCTTGGGGTGTAATCCCTTTTACTTCCCAAGGAAAGTTTCTCTATCTAGGGTTTAAGCTAAAAGGGCGTATGTCATTATACTTCTCTTAGAAAACCTTTGTATAATCAATGAGATGAAGCATAAAATGGTGAAGACTATAGTGGGGGTGTATTCCCTTATACTTCCCACCTATCTCCTAGCATAAGAATACTTGAATTGAAAAAAATGATAGCATAATAGTAAAAGACCATACCAAGATCAAGAGAAATGCCAAGATAATCCACCATAAGAGCTAGAAAATATCATCCAAAGCTAGCGCTAGATCTCCATCAACCATTCACCAATAGATATCCATAAAAAAATGCACAAGAGATAAAAAGAGCCAAGTGTGGCACAAATTTCAGATCCAAGTCCTCTCACAAGAAGGAGAGTTATGTTTAAATGAGATTTTATGATCTCTATTTATACAAATTTCACCAAGGTGACTATCCACAAATTAAGGAGTAAAACACAATAATAGGGGTCAACAACCCTAATATTTCCCCCTTTCACAAAGTAATTCATTTAAAATTCACTTTTTCACATAAGAAAACCCTAATTTTAGAAGGACGTCTCCCCTTCAGGGGGCGTTTTTCCACTTCGAGGAAGTCGTTGATGTTGGAGAAGCATGGGTAGGCCTCCAAAGGCCACATGTAAAGCATATAAGCACTCTCATCACGTTGAAGAACCTCTTCTCCTCAAAACATCCAAGTTTCAAATGAATGGAACCTCACCACCATGCCTTAGCCCCCCAAGCATGACGTCAAGCTAAAAAATAAGACATTTTCCCCCTCCTGTGAAAATCGTTTGGCAAGTGAGGGATGGGCTATGTCATTCAAGTCATCATCAAGGCCTTCCAAGTATGATCTCTCTCATCCGGCATGCGGGCCCCTGGCATCCAACCAGTGGGCTTGTATCCCCATGGATGCCCAAGCTAGGCTTGTTCTCCCAAAATTGTCCACCAACTAGGTCCTACAAAGACAAATGACCATGTGCTCCATGGATCTCAAGTAATAAAATAATTATAAGTGAATCCAATAAATAAATAAACCATCTAAGCATGTACAACAAATATCACTATATCAAACAACTAATTTCTCAAAGACATTATGTGACTTCCCAAGCTTGAATATGGGAGGGTTGACGAGGTGTCCTATTGGGTAGATCTTGCCCTAGATCAAGGAGAGTTTCCAAGAAATCCCTCTCTAAGCCATGTAAAGTGGATGAAGTGGTTGGGGTCAAGACTCAATGGGCATATGGCTCATGACATACAAGGGGTCGTAGTGTCTCATTCATGGGTGCCTTTGTAGATAGTGTGTGGTACCTTCGTTTGCAATGTACTTTTTCCAAGCCCATCAATTGCCTTTTATCTTTCTTTCTTTGTATTTTCTTTCATAATAGCATAAGGAGAGATTGAAGGTCACTTCCCTGGTGTGGTGACCAAATGATGGCAATGTCACCCAAAAACACCTAGTGTAAATGAGAAGGATGGATCGTGATGAGACCCCCTTTCCCCTAGCCATATAATTGAGAGCCATTTCCATGACATGGTGACCAGATGATGACAATGCCATACCTATAGATATTCATGGCCGTGATAGGTTAGCTCATGATGAGACTCCCTATCCTTCAACTAACCTTTTAAGCATTCTTTATCATATTGTGGGTCCTCTTTACTCAAAGATAAGAATTTTATTGCTTTCTTGGGTGGTTACCAGGCAAAGCATCTGGAAGGTTTATACAAGGATTTTATCTTTTACCCAACATCAACCACTATGGGCCTTTATCCCCTTCTTCCCATAGAATGGGGGACAACCCCTTCTTGGGTCAATACACTTTATAATCCCACTAGATAAGGAAATGGATGGGAATAATGATGGGAAGTGGTAAGTATGGTCCGGAATGGTACAATGGCTCATTAAGGGAGTTCCTAGTAGCAAACCCATTCCCAAGAAAAACCACTTACTAGGGAACAATGTCAATCACCAAGGTGAAGCAGGGCAAAAGGAATAATGTCCAAGCATATATAATGAAATATAGAGCAATATAAGATACAACATAATCAAATGGCTTGAATATTGAAATGATTCTCACCATAATACTAACTTATACCTCATGGCGCAGGCCCACTTCCTTCCAGAAGCCAGCTGATGTGGTAGATGTCGTATGAAAAACTGTGATCATCTGTGGTGGTGAGTGGGTTTTCCATCTGTGTGAAGGGTACTACTGGTCATGTAGTCTCTCATCACTCCATATCTGCAACCTGAGGGCCTCGAGACATCATATCCTTAGTTATCCACAAAATGGGGATAACACTATGCACTATCGATATCCCATGGGAGGAATTCCAGTCTGCCACATATTCAATCATATGTGCAGTTGAAACCAGAGACTTTATTTCTCTTGGGCATGTCGATTGGTTCAAAAAATATATATCATCACCAGCTGATTTCGAAGAAGGATACATGGTCATCATCTCTCATACCATCAAATAATACATTTCGATCAAACTAGGTTTCACCCAAGACATCCTCCTTGGAGAAACATTTTCCCTGAAGGAGGTCCTTACCTACAAGATTCTATTTCAATATTTTTGGGACATATTTTCTTGATCTTATGTAGAAATGCCAGGACTCGATCCTACCATTGTCGAGCACCATATCAAAAAATGACCCAATGTTTCAAGTGTTCGATAGAAGCAACGAACTCTTCACCCTTGTAAATATATGACCATCAAAGTTGAGATTGACAAGCTTCATAAATATGGTTTTATCCATCCAATTGCATATACCTCCTAGGTATCCAACATTGTCTCTGTGAACAAAAAGCAAGGCACAATTGGAGTTTGTACTAACTTCCGAGACTTGAATCAACCATGTATTAAAGACAATTTCCCGATTCCATTTATCAACCAAGTTATCGATGCATGCACAGGGCATGAGGTCCTCTCCTTCATGGATGGGTTCTCTAGTTACAACCAGATCTAGATCCACCATATATATCAATACAAGACTGCTTTCACCACCTCATGGGTCACCTTCAGACACTACATCATGAATTTCAGTCTCAAAAATATTGGAGCCACCTTCCAATGGGATACAACATATTTCTTTCATGATCTCGCCCAACTCAAATTAGCTTACTTGGATGACCTCACGACAATATCCAAGAAGTGATTCCAACATCTAGAATATCTTTGCATAATCTTTCAAATATGTCAAAAGTACAAGATTAGCTTGAAAACCCTCATGTGCATATTTTGCATCATTGTTGGACGTTTATTAGGTTTTATCATTTCCTAGTAGGGAATAACAGTGGATCCCCTAAAAGTACAATCTATCAGTGAGATCCCTCCTCCAAATAATTGTCGCCAAATATAAATTATACAAGGTAGGGCCAACTTCTCGCAACACTTCATCCTCGATTCTTGTGATTTTTATGCTAGGACATCCCTTTTAGATGGGACAATCATACTCAAAAATCATTTGATGCATTGATATACACTCTCTCTATTAGGATTCGTCCCAACCCCTCGTAGTTGGTCATTATTTAGTTGTCATTGTAATAAGTGGTCAACCCTCATTATTATTGGGACCACAAGTAGTTAGGAGGTTGGTTAGTGGAATTTTATAAAGTAGTTATGGATAACACATGGTATTGGCCCATGGTATTTTCCCATGGTATTTTTGGTTGTGAACTATATTTAAGGAATGCATCTCTCCATTGTAGGTTGTTGAGGATTATTGTAAGAGAGCTCT
>SNQJ01S0046544.1:30452-48688 GCA_010110895.2 Picea sitchensis
GTTAATTTAGGGAGGCTACCCATTGTCACCTCAGTAGCTCTACTGCCCTTTTTAGGTTGACTCTTCTCCAACTAAGGGGACTTCCCTTTGAAAGGTAAGATTGCTATGGAGTGGAAGCTCTAGTCGATGTATGGAGAGTAAGCCTTAACAAAACAAGTGGTTGTAGTGAAAGTGGAATAAATGAGTGGTGTGGGAAAGGAATATGAAGGTAGAAAACCCCTAGACCAAGTGCCTGATCACACGTTGGGAAAATGGAGTCATGGGAGTATAAATTAAAGAGGGCAAGTGCAAGAGAATGTAAGGCAATAGGAGCTGCCATACATGCCACAAATCAGCCTTATCTTGCTGATTTTTATAGCAGAAAATTTCTTTGGGAGGCTATTTTGAAAGTGAAGTTATGTTAATCCAAGGAAAAATGGTTTTATTATATGGTAGACTAACAATAACATCAATAGAAATAAGATGGTTGAAACCTCACATTACGCCATCCAAAATGAAACATAGTTCATTATAAAGGCAATCACAACATGCTACAAAAAGTTTCCTAATATAAAATCAACACATAAAATACAAGTGCACAATAAGCCTCACATCCAATGAAATTACATCCATTTCTCCATTAGGCTCCAAGCAAGCAGTATACACAAATGAAATCCCAGAAATCCAAGGGGAGAGCTCCTCAATCCCCAAAATCCTAATCATGCCAAATGAGGAAGAGAGCAAATCAATATCTACATAGTGACTAATGTCACTCCATAATATGTGTGCACCATAGTACATGAGCAAACACTATCCACCATGCACTAAGTCAATGATTGGCTAGTGTAGGTGGATACGTGCACTACTACCCCATGTCAACTCATGATCATCCCATGCATGCCCCATGCCATGAAGGTTGCATGCCATGAAGGTTCCGACCATCTCCCGACGATTTTGTACACCGTTAGATGTGACCGTGACAACTTCAAGAGTACAACAATGTTTAATGTTTTCGTTCCTCCATCATCGGGACCGCGAGATGTGACCATGACAACTACAAGTGGTACAACAACGTTTAATGTTTACTTACCTCCACTGTTGGAACCATCGCGTTTAATGTTGGGTTTACTCACCTCCACCATCGAGACCTTTGCGTTTAATGTTGGGTTTACTTACTTCCACCCAAGCCCATCGAAGTTTTATCAGGGCAAGCAACAACTTACATGATAATCCAATCAAAGTTTTCTTAGTGAGTGAGGGTGGAGTGCAAGCTTTGTGATAAACAATGTGTTGAAATATCGGAATGTCAACGTGAAACAAGGTAATTCCTAAATCAATAATTTCTTATCCAATAACAGACTCAGAGCATTACGTATCAGAAAATAGTGGTATGCTTACAAATTAAACTCCTTTAATTTCATGAACCCTTCCCATTTGCAGTTTCCATCGGAAGCCTTTTCTCAGAACGAATATATTCAGAATCTGTGCGACAACCCTGTTTAGAAGTTGAAACCTACGGTCTCTCTAAAACCAGATAATTTTCGTCTTAGTCTATTTCATATATGCATATTCTTTAGTAATTTAAGAAAATTCTTCGGATGCATATTCTTTAGTAATTTAAGAAAATTCTTCGGATGCATATTGTTTAGTAATTTAAGAAAATTCTTGGGCCGAAGGAAATTTGACGGAAAGCAAGTTTAAGGAAATGCAATCTGTTTATCAAATTGGTAGAAAATTTTCTTGAACTCGTTGTGGTTTTGATGTATCCTGCAATAATCCATCTGTTCTGAGTGCTCATATATTTAGGTTTATTTTTATGGACTGAGATATAGTAATACGCAGAGAAATTAGGACTTTGCGGATACTTTTTCGGTTATTTCTGGTTCCTTAAATTTAACTTGTTTTTTCTGTTCCGGTAAATTTATTGGAATTTTCCATAGCATAGCAATCTACACACACGTTTAGAGCCTCATTAATTTTCAGTTATCTGCAATGAGGTAGATACTATATTTTACCTTTAACCGTTGGAGAGCGGAAGGGAAATCTATAAGAAACTTCAGTACCATAGCTATTAAAACCATTGTCGTTTCATAGCCCCCAAGCAAAAGATCTGAAACTAGGCTAACCATCTCATCATCGGTTAGACTCGTCAATGACAGAAGCATATCAAGAAAATATCCTCTAGGATYGTCTTCTCCATTCCTCCTCCTATCCACCAGTGTTTTAAGGGTGGACAAAATTTGAGATTTGGACTGCAATAGCCAAAGCGTTTCCACCGAAAATTCATCAGGTTTGTGGTGCAAATGCATTTCCTTAAAAAAATATATATATAACAATCTACGGAAAAAACAAAAGAACATTAAAGTATAGGGCACCTTGATGACTTTTGCGTAAGATGTTCCAGGAATATATAGTGGCAGTGACACCAGTCCTTTCATGAAAGTGAGAAAATCCTTCAAGATTCTGGATGTTTCCAGACTATCTGACTTCATACTCCTTATTTGTTTCACTGCAAATATTATAAACAACTTTATGTATTATTTTTCCTAGTGCTATATTCCGGATACCACAAAATATATAATGCAAGATACCACAAAATATATAATGCAAGAGATACCATGGACACCAATGTTCCCCACAATATGATAGATCCAAGACCTTACAATAATGCAAGAGCAACCATGGACACCAATGTTCCCCACAATATGATAGATCCAAGACCTTACATATGGCTGAGAAAAAATAAAACTTACATATTTAAAGTAATTCTTTCCAAAATGTAATAGATGCTCTCCAGTAAATCAAGGTGGTGCAGATTATGATGAGCAACCATCGACACCAATGTTCCCCACAATATGATAGATCCAAGACCTTACAATATCGATGAGAAAAAACAAAACTTACATATTTAAAGCCATTCTTTCCAAAATGTAATAGATGCTCTCCAGTAAATCAAGGTGGGGCAGATTGTGATGGCTAATACTTTTTATTTTATATAATATATATATAAAAAATAGTATGAGCTTTCAAGGTGGTGGAGATTTGGGATAACTCGTATTCTTTTAGAATTGGGATAATGATTATTTTTTAGGTTTTCGAATAATTTTTAAAGGTGTGGAAATTTGGGATAGTTCATATTCTTTTTTTAAAAATTGGGGTAATAATTATTTTTTAAGTTTTCAAATCATTTTTAAAAGCTATATAAATGATTAAAAATCCTTTTTTCTTTTGTGCTGATTTGGTTGGTTGATTATAATAGATATTTTTTAGAATTGAGATAATAATTATTTTTTAGGTTTTAAAAAGCTATATAAATTATTAAAAAACTTTTTTTCTTTTGTGCTGGTTTGGTTTGGTTGGTTGATTATAATAAGTATAGGTTTGTAAATATGAGAGAATTATTCTGATACCAATAGATATAGGTTCATAAATGTGATAGAATTATTAGAATTTAAGAGTTATTTGGCAATATATAAGATTATCAAAATTCAAAGAAACTTGTGAACAAATTCTTAATTAAAAGAAATTTGAGAGAGAATTTGGGCTTACACCTTGAAGAAGCCGGTGATTGAATTCAGGCTCTCACAAATCTTTCCTCAACACTAGGTGAAACTCTGCGTGCGCAAAACTAGTAGGGCAACTCATGTTTATAGCTTAGCTGAAATTTATGATGATAAACCATAAATTGAGTTCTCTTTTAGTTTTTTTTGCTTATTATTTTGAATATTTGAAACTACAATTCCGTAGTAATTGTAATTCTTGTAATTTTGAAGACGCACTTGCAATTCCCACCTAGACATTTATTTTCTTAAAAAAAATTTTAAATAGTGAATGTTAATGTTTTTGGTCCTCGTTATGTTGTAAATTGGGATTTAATTCTTCCATACAATTAAATTTAACATGGAAATTTAATGGAAAAATATATACAACAAATTTGATTATGATAACAAGTGAAACAACTCCCTTATTAGTATACTCTCAAATTCACTTCGAGAGAGGATAGGGTTTTGAAAATGGCAGAAGCGAGAAGGATACCCATGAAGATGCAGGTTCAATGGAAGACAAACTGGAACTTAGATGATCCTTAGAAGTTCTAAGATGCATTGGTTTTTGTGGTTGGCTCTTCCAGGGATCCGGGGAAACTTTTCTAGGAGCCTTAGGCATTGTTTACGCGAGTTTTTAATTACACCGAGGCACTGGTTGATTCCTATTATTCTCTTGCGACAATTTTAGTGTAGCCTCCAACTATTCGCCTTGTCAGCTCTCACATTTAGCTTAGTTTTTGTTGAACATTTACCATCTTTCAATGATTTTATTGAAGTAGACGATCTTTTATTACTATGTGGGTTGTTAGTTGGTTGAATCTTTAATGTTTGCAGTTTACTTCTCATCTTCATTCATTATTCTGCTTGAATTCTCGGTACTCCCCCCTCTGATGATATTGGTAGACTGACAGATATCTCATCATTTCTCTGAGGTGGCAACCG
Organism: Picea sitchensis; assembly: GCA_010110895.2. Classification (NCBI taxonomy): domain Eukaryota; kingdom Viridiplantae; phylum Streptophyta; class Pinopsida; order Pinales; family Pinaceae; genus Picea; species Picea sitchensis. Next base: position 34,919 of record SNQJ01S0046544.1, read on the forward strand.
TTGAAGGCTTCTAGAACTTACTTAATGGAAAGTGAGGTCATGGCACTTATGGGTGTGGATGACGAGGAACATTGGGAGAGGCCGAGACTGTTAGCTTCGATGGATGAGCTATGTAGTAGTTATTACAAGGGGGATATTCATAATTGTGAATTTAATGAATCATTTACTTAGTTGGCAGAGACCCCATTTTCTCCTAACGCTAGCACTAAACCTCTGCATTTGTCAAGAAGAGAGGCAGTCTCATGGAACCACCAGCTCACAGACCAACATCCAAAGGAGGACACTTTGGGCATTTCTACTGTCTGTGGAGCACTGCTAAGGGTGCACAGGTTGAATGTCCACAAAGTTAAGACTTTATACTTCCATATGAGACTAGAACTATGGGGCGACAGGGATACCATTCCTTACAAAAGCGAGAAGTTCATAAGCGAACTTCGAGGGTGTGGAAGCCTAAGCGAAAAAACATCGTTTAGTAATGGGAATGGATGTCAGCTTAGATTAAGCATGAAATATTGCACTCTGTGCTTTGGTGGGTAGGTTAGCTTATCGATCTCGATGCAACTAGAAGCTTACAGAATGGATGAAATGCTATTGGGATCCTGTTTTGGGTTATTCACCATAGGTAATGTATTTACTGAGAGGATGGTTAGGTCTTATTTTTAAGAGTCCGGAGGACTCAACGAGTATCTTAGAAAAGTATTGGGGCTATGGGGGTGGAAGTTTGATGTTGAAGCGATGGCGCATCAATTTCGACCCATCGACGAAGTAATTCAGCTTCCACCATCTCTGGGTCCTTCTCCCGGGACTACCACTTCAAGTGTGGAATGCTAAGGTGTTGGAGTTGATAGGTAATGCTTTAGGCCGTTTTATTAAGGTAGATGAACACACATTACTTTCTGCAGATAAGAGAATGGATAAGGTGCTTGTCGAGGTAGACATTCACATAGGTTTACTGGAAAATATGGACATAGAGTGGAGGGGTCATTTGTTTGTTCAACGGTTGGACTACCTGGGCCTTCCATTTCACTGTTCGCTCTGCAGACGAACTAGATAACTCCGAAAGGAATGTACACAGACTTATGGGGATTTAATGGAGGAGGACTCCTTGAAGGATATTCCTGCTGACAACTACTCTCCATTGCTGGATTCTCAAGATCTAGGAGTGTATTCTGGTATAAGGAAAGAGGAGAGTCCAGAACCAATGGTTACAACTTTTATTGGTAAGTTAAAACTCTTATGTCCTTCGTTGTATAATTCACTTTCTTCTTGGGAAAGAGATCATTTAGACAGTGTTTTCCATACGAAATTGGTACACCAGCCAGAGGTAGGTAAAGGAAAAGCTTTGGACTCTGTACTATTGTCCCCACTCTTAGCTGACTTACGACCTATGACCACTCCTGGGCCATAACTTATTCAAGAGATGAGTTCACCTATCCTCTCCGATTCCTTAGCTGAGGAAGATTCTTTAATAGTTCTAGGTTATGGTGAACCTGACACTAGTGATCACTCTTTGGATAGGATTATTTCGGCTCTAGTTCCCTCCTTTAGTGAGAACACACATCCCATCCCTCTCTCGACCTACCTGGGGAAGGAGGTAGTGGCTAGAACTAGCACTATGAGACAACACAGTGATACCTTAGGTGATGGGAATGCTACAGGGAAGGAACCGACGTGGTCACGGGGATTGGGTTTTGAATTATCTCCTATCAAAACTAGGAGTGCCCGTAAAAAGGCGGGAACCATTGATTCTTTATCTACAAGACAGACTACTACAAACTTAGAACAAGGGGCACTTAGAGGCATGAAATCTCTTGCAAGGGAAAAATTATGATACTACTCTCTCTTAATATCCGAGGGGTGGGAGGCTCCCTAAAAATGTCCTTCATGAGAAGACTTTTGTCTAAAACTCATCCCAATGTAATTTTTCTACAAGAAACTCTGGTGGCTATAGAAAAGGCAAGAAACTTTATGTACATGCTCAGACATGAGTGGATGATTTGTGCAGTGAGATCTGTTGGAAATTCTGGTGGGATTCTAGTGTCTTGGGATCCTAATTTCTTTGACTTAGTACCAGCCCTAAGCTTTGACGACATTGTTTTGTCAGGTACTATCTTAGCGGATAAAAGGAATGTGTCCCTCCTCAATGTATAAGGACCTTGTCAAGATCGCAAGAATTTCTGGGAAAAAGTTGATGGAAGAAGATTATTAACACATGATGATTTGATAATGACAGGGGATATGAACTTCACGACAAATTCAGAGGAGATTTGGGGAGTGTCAGCGCTGACAGATGCACTAACAATCTTTTTTAAGGAATTTTTTTCAAAAAATAAACTAGTGGATGTGGTCCCTGTCGAGGTGGTCCCGACGTGGAGAAATGGTAGGTCTGGAGTTGAAGGAATTGCAAAAATATTAGACAAAATCTACATGGAGAAGGATCTTATCACATCCTCTTGTAGATATAGATCTTGGGTTGATTTTCCTTTCATATCTAATCATGCTCCAGTTTTCCTTCAGATGGGTGAAGGTCTTTCATCGACAACACATCCTTTCAAGTTAAATCCTTCTTGGTCACGAGATGTTTCTTCTGATACTCTGGTTCGTGAGGTGTGGAATAATGTAAATCTGCAACAAACAAAGGGAGCACAAAGAAGACTAGTAGAGAGACTAACAACTCTGAAAGCTCGAGTGAAGGCTTGGTCAGTGGAAAAACGTTTCTGGGAACGTTTAGAGATGGATAAACTTGAAGAAGGTTTAAATGTTCTATTTCTATAAAAGGCATAAGGTTTACTGAATGTGGATTTTGAGCAACAGGTGATGAAACTGGAGGCTGAGCACAACTTTTTTTTATTGGAGNGGTCACGAGATGTTTCTTCTGATACTCTGGTTCGTGAGGTGTGGAATAATGTAAATCTGCAACAAACAAAGGGAGCACAAAGAAGACTAGTAGAGAGACTAACAACTCTGAAAGCTCGAGTGAAGGCTTGGTCAGTGGAAAAATGTTTCTGGGAACGTTTAGAGATGGATAAACTTGAAGAAGGTTTAAATGTTCTATTTCTATAAAAGGCATAAGGTTTACTGAATGTGGATTTTGAGCAACAGGTGATGAAACTGGAGGCTGAGCACAATTTTTTTTTATTGGAGGAGGAAGAGAGACGGTGGCAAAAGAGTAGGGCTATCTGGATTACAAGTGGAGACAAAAACACAAAATTCTTCCATCGATTCGCTAGTTTCAGAAGAAATAAAAAACATATATGGGAGATTGAGGATGAAGCGGGTCAGATCCATATGGATAAAGAGGTCATAAAGGATGAAGCGATCAATTTTTTAAAATCTTTCTATCAGGATATTGGAACAAATAATATCGGTGATCAGGTTGCTACAGTAAGGATATTTTCTAGAATGGTGACAGAGGAGGAATTTTTAAATCTAGAAACACCTTGTTCTAGGGAGAAAATTCTAGAGGTTTTAAAAGGTTTTTCAAATGATACAAGTCTTGGGCTTGATGGTTGGACTGTAGAATTTTTTCTACATTTCTTTGAGTTGGTCGGGTAGGATTTGCTTGATGTTGTGGAGGAGTCTAGAATTAGAGGCGAGGTAATTAAACAGATCAAATCAACTTTCTTAGCATAGATTCCTAAAGTTAATTGTCCCAGTACTTTTAACGATTTTTGCCCAATCGCTCTGTGCAATTTATGCTACAAGATCATCGCAAAAATAATAGCTAAGAGAATCCGTCCTATACTCTCCCACGCTTTATCTGAAGAACAACTGGGATTTATCAAGGGAAGGCAATTCTTAGACGCTGTTGTCACGTCACAAGAGTGTCTGCACAACATACAATCAAAGAAAGTTCAAGCAATTATTCTAAAGTTAGATCTCAAGAAGGCATACAACTGCATAAACTGGGACTTTTTGAGGTTAATCCTTCTACAATGTGGTTTTGGTTTTCCAATTACAAATCGGATAATGGGATGCGTAACCTCCACTGCTTATGAAATTCTGATCAATGGGGAGGCAACACAATTTATTTAGAGTAGAAGAGGACTTCGTCAGGGTTTCCCATTGTCGCCCTTCCTATTCATCCTTGTGATGGAAGGCCTTAGTCTTCTGCTAAAAAAAGGTCAAGTTGATGGTGTGTTGACAAGGATAAAGGTATCACGAATCATACAGGTGTTACACTTGCTCTTTGTGGACGATGTGATTATTATGTCAAAAGAAATTGTATCCTAATGGACCGAGATCAATAATATACTTAGTGTTTTCTATCGGGTGTCGGGGTTGAGAATTAATGTTCATAAGTCTACCTTCCTTCACCTGGAGTCCAATAGGAAATTATCGATGAGTTAAAAGTTTTATTTAATTTTGATTTCAAAGATCTATCAGAAGGCTTTAAATATTTGGGGCACTTCCTAAAACTAGATAGCTACAAAGCGGAGGAATGGCAGTGGCTCATTGAAAAATTTGATTTTAGGATGAATCATTGGTGTAACAGGCTGCTAACTTTGGGAGGCCGATATGTTTTGGCAAAAGCAGTATTGGAGAGCCTGCCAGTATACTTGCTGGCCTTAACTCATATCCCATTTTCTGTTCTAAAAAAGATCTGACCGATGGTATTTTCCTTCCTGTGGTCAGGAAACAAGAAAAAATGAAGCTATCATTTGTGCAACTGGGAGACTGTCTCGAGGCCTAAACTTTATGGAGGATGGGGGTTTAGAAACATCTTTATTTTCTACAGGGCACTGAAGACTAATAATCTGTGGAGATTATTGACGAAGAAAGGAATATGGCATCGAGTGATAAAAGACAAATATTTTCATCACGGATCGATTCCTACTTGGTTAAGATCGTCCTCAATGATCTCGGTCTATGGATCATATACCTGGAAAAATTTGATTAATTCCTTACCACTGGTTTTGCAATGGTTGGCATGGAACCCGGGCTCAGTACATTCTATCGTTATTGGGAAATATGTCATCATGGGAATGGGAAAGGACTCTATATTATCTAAGGACTTAGTTGATACACTTAACCAAAAATATGTTCACCTGTTATATCAAGCGGCATGTGATTGTACACAGGGAGAAATATGCTCAAATTGGTTAGATAGTGCAGCTTTGGGGCTCGAGGGAGACTTAGCATCTCACTGGGAAAAGTACCAAAAGAATTTGATGGGATCAGGGATCCACCTTCATGATCACCCATATGTTTTATTATGGACGAGAGGTGATAATTCAGGACAACTAACTGTCAAAAATGTTTACAATGTAGTTGCTGCAAAACTTTGGAAATTTAAAATAGGTGGATGGAGGAAAAAAATGTGGAAATGAGACTGTCCATTGAAAATCAAGTTATTTGCTTGGTTGGTAGCTGAAAATAAAGTTCTAACTTGGAAAAATATACAAAAAAGAGGCTGGGTGGGGCCAGGGTTTTGCTTCCTCTACAAAGGTAAGAGGGAATATGGTAAGCATCTCTTTGTGCATTTCCCTTTCACTATTTCAGTTTGGAATAGGGTTAAAACTATGCTAAAACTCACGAATGGATGAAATGGTCTTACAGTGAATGAGTGCTTTGAAAACTGGGCAAAACAAAATATTGATTATCCTACTTTTCCAACCTTTATATGTTGGTTTATTTGGCTTGATAGAAAACTGACAATCTTTGAGGCATGGTCTCCTTCTATACAGAATATAACATTCCAAGATATTGGTGCAACGAGCAACTATAGAATTAAGGAAAAATAAACTCTTCCTAGAACTGCAACTGTGCATATTCCAGAAGACAGAGTCATTGGATGGTTCAACGGGGCAACACAACAACATGGCGTACAAAGTGGGGCAGGAGGTATGATAAATATCGATAGTAACACTTCATAGAAATGGACTCCAAACTGTGGTCAAGGAACAAACACTAGGGCATAACTCATGGATGTTTGGGCCTCTCTAATTTTGGCTGCAAGATTGTCAATTCCAGATTTACATTTGCTAGGGGATTCTAAGACAGTTATTGAGTGGCTTAATCAGAAAGGAGTTCTACAGGTTGTATCCCTAGAAATATGAAAGGAAAGGATTAAAGACATTCTCAAATACTTCAGGAATATATCATTTGCTCATATTTATAGAGAAGAGAATCAAGAGGTAGACAAATTATCAAAATTGGCTCTAACTAAATTTCCTGGAAGCATAACTTTCAACCATTGGGAAGGTGGACATGAGGGGCCCACTCTATAATTAAAGATGTTTTAAATGCATCAGAGGGAGTAAATATTTTGCAATCTAGTAATAATTGTTGGTCTCAGTTGCTATAATTTGTAGCAAAGTATGAGAGACATTATTTCTTTTTTGAATTTTGTCTTCTTCTGGTATGCAGGGGAAGATGCCTATATTTGTAAGTTTTTTAGTTTGGAACTCAGTGTTAGCTATGTATGGTGCCATAAATAGCACAAGAATGCAATGAATTATGTTGTAAGGCCAACTGTATGAGAACACATTATATTTTTATGAATATAATGAGAAATTTCCCGTGGAAAAAAAAAGTGAAACAAGTTGGGAAATGAAAATGAAGATAACTGTTAAAATAATTAAAAAGTACCTAGGAAAGTGTTTCTCATCACCTAGACGCCTAAGGGGTGAGAAAGTGCCTAATGTGGACCCTAGTCATTTAATTTGTGAAGATAAATTAAAAGACAACTTTATGACTTAAGTGAGAGGGTGAGTGAATGGACACTCAATCTCATTCACTCATCTAATCCAATCTCAATCGTTGGATTAAGAGACTGTTCACCTACCTTCATGCGGTCGACTAGGGTAGGAGGGTGCACCCATTCTTGTGTTGTTGAAAAGTTTTTGAGAGTGCAAGAAGAAGAGGAGGTCGAGCTTGAGAAATGAGACTATTTGCAGTCTAGGGCACACACTTCAAGGCAACAAGCTAGCATGCAAATCGAGGCAAGGGTACAACATTTATTGCAGGACGTACTGTATAGATTGAGCAGACCGTACATCATTACTTCAGGCACATAAATCGAGGAGAGGCACGCCACTTTCAAGAGGCCGTACTATATGGATTTTTAGGTGACCGTACAACAAGTTTAAATAGGTCGTACTGCACGGATTTTTGACAGTCTGTATTGCTGTTTTAATTACACAGAAATCGAGAATATTTCTGTGGGTATTTTTTGACACATTTCCCAAGGCAGTCGTACACCATTTAATGCCTAGAATCGTGTTGTATAATTTGGCACAGATTTTGAGGCAACCGTACAATAGAGAAGAGGCACAAAAATCAAGGAGCAGACTTGTACATGTGTGCAGGAAATTTTGGCATGAATTTCGAGAAGTTTGGCTCAGATTTTATGTGAAATCTTAGCACAGTTTTCGAGATAAGTTTTTCATTAAATTTTTGAAGATGAATATGCTGTAAAAGAATTTTCTCTGAAGCTCTAAAATAATAAAATCTCCCTCTCTCACTTGTTTTCCCCTTGTGGGTTTTTCTAGGGTCGATGTTAGACCAAAAATCTCTTTGTAATTTTTCTGAATATTGTGCTCTTGATATGGTTTTAATTATGCATTAATTATTGTTCAGAATCCTCATGTTTCAGTTTTGAAAAGTTGTTTATATGTTGAGTTTATTTGATTGTCATATAACTGGGTTTGGGCATTAAACATTGGCTGGAAATCAACGAGACTTGAAACTGGGCGACGTCTGAAATTTTACATGGTATCAGAGATGAGTTAAAGAGAGGCAGATTTATATTAGCAAGTCAGAAAAGTGGGACATAAGTCACTTCACTGGACATAAATTTTAATTTTTCATTTTCAGTAGAAAAGGGTCAATGGCTACTAGTTTGAGGGTTAAGGAAAAACTTGACGGGGAAGTGAAATTTGGTTCTTGGAAGAAGAGGATGATCTTGCTGTTGCAAGAAAGTGAGTTATGGGATATTGTTGAGAACTCCACAACAAATCTTGTGAATGTACCCACATATGAAACTCTTCTAGCAACATACACCAAGAAGAGTATCAAGGCCAAGAGAATTATCCTTGATGCCATCGAGGACCATTTGATTCCTCATGTGACAAGAAAAGTAAATTCCTATGAGATGTGGGAGTCCTTGACAAAGTTGTATCAGAGTATAAATGAAAACCAGAAGATGGTTTTGAGGGAAAAACTGAAGAGCATTAAAATGACCAAGGCTGAAAATGTGGTCACATATCTTACCAGGTTGACACAGGTGAGAGATAAGCTTGGAGTTGTGGGGGAGGCCATTGCTGACAGTGAAATTGTGAGGAAAACATTGAATGGGGTTTCCAAACAATGAGCTGCTTTTGTTGAGGGCATTGTGGCTAGGGAGAACCTTCCCAGGTGGGAACGTCTTTGGGATGAATTTGTTCAGGAGGAGACCTGGAGAGGTTATGTGCATGGTAGTTCATCCACAAGTCATGATGAGGAGAATGTGTCTCTTGTTGCCGACAACAAGAATAAATTCAGAAAGGGTCCTAAGGGAGGAAACAAACCGAAGGGAAAAGGCAAGAAGGACATGAGCAACGTCAAGTGATTTTCATGTCACAAGTTTGGGCAACACTGTTCGAACAAGAAGAAGAAGTAGACATCATCTTCAACATCGGTGGAGGAGTTCTCCGCCAAGTTCGATAAGGAGTTTTCCTTAGTAGTGTGTCTTTCCACTAGGACCACTCTTTCTAGTGTGTGGTATATTGACAGTGGTGCCTCCCRCCATATAACAGGTGTTCCTGAGCACTTGAAATATCTTACTCATATTGGTGATCTTGAGGTAGTGCTTGGAGATGACTGGGTGGTCAAGGAAGTTGGTAGTGGGACAATATCATTTCAGTGGGAGTACCTACCTCCCATGTTGTTGAGAGAGGTTCTATATGTTCTTGGCTTGAATAAGAACTTGGTTTCAATTTCTGCTATTAAGGAGAGGGGTTATGAGGTGTTGTTCCGTGATGGACAGGTGATCCTATTCCCCAAGGGGTCCAATATCACTTCGACCAAAGTGATTGGGACTCAACATGAGAAGCTGTACAAGCTCATGTTCCAACCAACGAGTACATTATGTCATTCTACCAAGAACAATGATCTTTGTGAGATATGGCATAGGAGGATGTCCCATTTTCATCATGGGGCTCTGAGGATATTGAGGGAGATTGTGACTGGAGTTCCAGAGTTCAGTACATAGCACCAAGAGTTGTGCAAGGGGTGTGCTTTGGGAAAGTACACCAAGATTGATTTTCCAAGCAATGATAGTAGAGCAACATGTATACTTGATCTTATTCATTATGATGTATGTGGCCCGATGTCTTCGACATCTTTGACTGGTTGTTTATACTATCTCATATTCATTGATTTCTTCTCACGAAATTCTTGGATTTTCTTCATGAAGACCAAAGGACAGGTCTTCAATCGGTTCCAAGAGTTCAAAGCTCTTGTGGAGAACTAGACTGGGAAGAAAATCAGAGTTCTGAGGACAAACAATGGGGGTGAGTATACCTCCAAGGAGTTCATCGACTTTTGTACAGGAGAGGGAATCAAGAGAGATTTGACTATTCCTTACAACCCACAACAGAATGGGGTTGCTTAGAGGAAGAACATGGCTATATTTGGGACTGCAAGAACCATGTTACATGATCAGGGGTTGCCACTTTTTCTTTGGGCTGAGGCATACTACATTGCATTTTATCTGTAGAACAAGAGTCCACATAGAGCAATGGGGAGTATGACTCCTGAGGAGGCTTTCTCTGGGAAGAATCCTGAGGTGAGAAACTTCAGGATTTTTGGGTGCCTTACATATTCACATGTCCCTTATGAGAAGATGACAAAGCTAGAACCCATGACACAGAAGGGGATCTTTGTTGGGTATAGCGAGACTTCAAAGGCTTTCTGCATATACATCCCTTCCTTGAGGAAGACAATTTTGAGAAGGGATGTGTGATTTGAGGAGGATGGAGCCTTTAGGAAGTCACGAGGGATAGAGAGGGGTGAGAAATCAACACCTTAGATTCAGGTGAGTCCATAATAGACTTCAATGGCATAGAGTTCGGGACCACCAGTTTCAGTGACGACTGGTCCACAGGTTACAGGGCCACATATGTCAGGATCACAGGTTACTGGTCCACAGGTTTCAGGATCGAGTTCTCCATATTCTACTTCAGGGTCACAGTCTTCAGGTGATGGGGTTGAGCAGGGAGATTCCCCTCCACGGGACACTACTTCAGAGAGGAGGAAACCCAAGTGACTTTAGGATACTTTGAGGGAGGCACATGGTTCAGTGGGGAATCCTAAGCATGCTGTGAGGGAGAGGAAACCTCACTAGAGATTTTGCAGCTACATTGCGATGGTGAGCAACATCAGGGAGTCTGAACCTTCCACTTTTGAGGAGGCTGTTGGTAGAAAGGTTTGGAGAGATGCCATGATGGAAGAGTACAATTCCATCATGAATAATGATGTTTGGGAGATTGTTCCTAGACCTGAGGGGAAGTCAGTAGTGACTTCTAGGTGGCTCTATAAACTCAAGTATGTTGCAGATGGCATCATTGAGAAGTACAAAGCTCGCTTTGTGGCTCAGGGATTCTCACAGATTGAGGGAGTTGATTATGATGAGACCTTCGCTCCTGTTGCTAGATATACCAGCTCGATCAAGTCAGTGATCTCTATTGCAGTAGATATGGGTTGGAAGATCCATTAGATGTATGTGAAGACCACATTTCTAAATGGTATCATATAGGAGGAGGTGTACATTGAGAAACCATTGGGCTTTGCGGTGCATGAGAGAGATTGTAACGTGTGCAGATTGAAGAAGGCATTGTATGGGCTGAAACAAGATCCCAGAGCTTGGTACTCGAGGACTGATGCCTACTTGCAACAGTTGGGATTTGAGAAGAGTGAGGCGGATCCCAACCTATACTTCATTGTGGTTGGAGAGGATCCTCTCATACTCTTGCTATATGTGGATGATATTTTCATTACAGGGGAGGAGAGACTCATCACTAGCTATAAGGAAATCCTTGCTTCAGAGTTTGAGATGACTGATAATGGACTAATGCACTATTTTTTGGGATTGGAGGTTTGGCAAGAGCTTGGACATATCTTCTTGTGACAGGGGAAGTATGCTTGTGACATTCTGAGGATATTCTAGATGGAGGATTTTAGGCCCATGACCACTCCCATGATTACCAACTGGAAGAAGCTTCATGCTTATGAGTCACAGTTGGTTGATTCCACTTTATATCGTCAGTTGATCGGTTCTTTGATATATTTGGTCAATACAGGGCCGGGTGTTGTTTTTCTTTTAACACGCTTAGTCAGTTCATGATGGAGCCCATGAGAGTGCATTGGGTGGCAACAAAACATGTGCTCAGGTATCTTTGTGGTACAATGGATTATGGTCTGGACTATCTGAGAGGGGATGGAGTTCGATTGGTGGGCTATACAGATACATATTGGGTAGGATGTTTCAGTGACTAGAAGAGTACTTCTGGGTGTTGTTTCGAATTGGGTTCAGAAGTGGTGTCTTGGTTCAGTCAATGGCTTTGAGTTTTGCAGAGGTTGAGTATATGGCTGCCAGTCAGGTTAGTTGTGAGGCTCTTTGGCTTCACAAGTTGTTGGTGGGATTGTTTGGTGTGTAGTTGAGGCCTACTATGATTTATTGTGACAATCAAAGTTGTATTAAACTCTCTAAGAATCCAGTTTTTCACGACAGGTCTAAGCACATTGAGATTCAGTATCACTTCATCCGTGATTATGTTCAGAGAGGAGCAATTGAGCTACAATACATATCTACATATGATCAGGTTGCAGATATACTCACCAAATCCTTGGGCAAAGGCAAGTTTGTATTCTTCAGGGACAAGCTTGGAGTGGTGAGTAACACTTTCCTCGGTAAGAGGGAGTGTTAAAATAATTAAAAAGTACTTAGGAAAGTGTTTCTCATCACCTAGGCGCCTAAGGGGTGAGAAAGTTCCTAATGTGGACCTTAGTCATTTAATTTGTGAGAGATAAATTAAAAGGTGACTTTATGACTTAAGTRAGAGGGTGAGTGAATGGACACTCAATATCTTCCGCTCATCTAATCCAATCTCAACCGTTGGATTAAGAGACTCTTCACCTACCTTCATGAGGTCGACTAGGGTAGGAGGGCGCACCCATTCWTGTGTTGTTGAAACATTTTTGAGAGAGAAAGAAGAAGAKGAGTCGAGCTTGAGAAAGGAGGCTATTTTCAATCTAGGTCACACACTTCAAGGCAACAAGCTAGCACACAAATTGAGGCAAGGGTACAACATTTATTGCAGGTCGTACTGTACGGATTGAGCAGGCCGTATAACATTACTTCAGGCACAAAAATTGAGAGGTACAACACTTTCAGGAGGCTGTACTGTATGGATTTTAAGGTGATCGTACCATATAAATTTGGCACGAAAATCAAGGTAAAGTACAACACGTTTAAATAGGCCGTACTGTACAGATTTTCGACAATCCATACTATTGTTTTAATTGCACAGAAATCAATAATATTTATGTGGGTTTTTTTCTGAGTGTTTTTGGTGCATTTTCCAAGGAGGCCGTACAACATTTAATGCCCATAATTGTGTTGTGGCATTTGACATAGATTTCGAGGCAACCGTACAACAATGAAGAGGCACAAAAATTGAGGAGCAAACCTGTACATGTGTGCAAGAAATTCTGGCATGAATTTCGAGAAGTTTGGCTTAGATTTTATGTGAAAGTTGTTGATATTATGGTAGTTGCGGGAGGTATTTACCTCCACATGTAAACTTGATGAGAATAGAATATTTCGGGAAGCAAGAAGAAACCCTAATTAGTTAGATAATAACCCTAGAAGACAAGCCAATTCAATAGGATAACTTGTGTTAGGTTATTAGCCTCCAAGAGAAGAAGTTAGCTAAAGGAAATATTATATACTAAGTAAATAGGCACCCAGAATGAGAAGTCGGCAGAGGCAGTTTGCCAGATTTAGTATAAATATAGGAGGCTAGTCTTCATTCTAGCAGGCATTCTTATAACTACAGAAGCAACACTTGTGCGCATTGCAGTTGGCCAGTTGTGCGCAAGTTTGGAGGAGAGCTGCTGTTGCAGCTGCTGCAGCTAGCAGAGTTCGGTTTTGGCTTGGACTATCTCTTGGTTATGGTTTGGAATCTCTGATCAGCTCTTATTACTCTTTCTTAGTGCACTATCCTTGGATAAAGGTGTGCCACCCTTTGTTTGACTATCTAGCCTAGGGTTTTTTCCTGGAATGATTCTCTGTCAAAGTTAAGGTGATCGGGGGTGGCTTCGGCCTATGGTTGGGTGACAATAGTGATATTGTCTATGGTTAAACAAGCACATCCATCATATTCTAACATGTTATGGGCCCACACCTCCTTCATTCAGTCTAACCACTGGAAGGGATCATAGCCATAAGGATACTAAGCTCGTTAAAGAACTGCCGCTAGGGTTTCTAGCATGAGCAATTACTAAATCATTGTCGTTAGGGTTACTAGTAGGTGAAGTTGCAGAAATACTAACCCTCTTGTTGAGTCACCTTAAGTGAAGGGATTGACCTAATTTCTGGATAGACCAGTGCACCCTAGCCTAGCGGATCCCCTCGTACTCTCAACAAGCTAAGATGTCAAGTTTGAGTTTTTGGTCAAATCTAGGGTTGACCAAGTCAAGGCAACCATGACTTACTCTATGAAGTCAGAAAACAAGTTAGATGGGGCTTCTAACTTCAGAGCGTGGAAGAAAAGGATTGAACTCATC
>SNQJ01S0046544.1:56635-74404 GCA_010110895.2 Picea sitchensis
CTAGAAGATCCTTTTCAAGGTGATCCAAGATTAGATGAGACATATGATATACTTCATATACACATCATTCCTATTTCTAAAGTTGTGAGTATATATCTTTGATATGTTTTAAAATTTATATTTCAATTTTGTAGTGTTGATACAACTAAATTCTTGAATATTGTAGATTTCTTGCTTAAATACTGATATATTATTTTTTAAATGTATAGTTAAATGCAGAAAGAAAAACTAGAAAACCACAATAAAGATCCACAAAACACACAAAGATTATACCTAAAAATTTAAGTCTTAAGTCAAGTTAGATTTAGGAATCTAGTAGCTTGGTTGAGCCATATGGAATCCAACCACATTGCTAGAACAAACCCTATTAGAATAGCTACTATTCATGGAAATAATGAATGTAAAAAGTAACATCACTAATACTAATGCAAGTATATATATATATATATTTCTCTTTCTTAGAAGATCCTTTTCAAGGTGATCCCAAGATTAGATGAGACATATGATTACCTCATATACACATCATTCCTATTTCTAAAGTTGTGAGTATATATCTTTGATATGTTTTAAAATTTATATTTCAATTTTGTAGTGTTGATACAACTAAATTCTTGAATATTGTAGATTTCTTGCTTAAATACTAATATATTATTTTTTAAATGTATAGTTAAATGCAGAAAGAAAAACTAGAAAACCACAATAAAACTCCACAAAACACACAAAGCTTACACCTAAAAATTTAAGTCTTAAGTCAAGTTGGATTTAGGAATGTAGTAGCTTGGTTGAGCCATATGGAATCCAACCACATTGCCAGGACAAACCCTATTATAATAGCTACTATTCATGGAAATAATGAATGTAAAAAGTAACATCACTAATATTGAACTATTGTTTATATCAGAACTTTAAATTGTATTTTTTATAACTAATTTAGATCTCTAAACTATGTGTTTATGATTAATTATTTTGATTTTACCGATTTTGCTTTTCAATTTAAAAGAAATAAACATGAGTCAATATTTTTGGACGGTGAGATTATTTGAACATTTTATCATTATTTATAATTATTTATCCTAAATGAAATATATTAAAGTCCTTTACATTTTGTGTTTAAATTTATGAAATATTCTTTTTAATTTAGATTGTGTTCAAATATTGCATATTTTCTTTTCTTTTAGTTTAATTTTGATTATTCTTTATGTGGAGTTTATAAGAAAATTATACTTTTTAATCTTTATTTGTGCTCATTTTCACATTTCTTACTCATTTCTATTAAAACAAATAATGTTATTTATTTTCTTTCTTTTTTTATTCAAATTAATAATAAAATTCATATACATATTAATATGATACACTTAATAAATACATGAAAAAAATATATATTAGGAATAATAAAATTCATATACATATTAAAAATAACAATATTTAGTTATATATTAATATGATACAATTACTATAGAATAAATAAGCAACTTTGTTATTATTTTCCATGTTTTTATTTTTATTTTCTTTTTATAAAATATTTTTTTTATAACATAACTCTTAAAAATAAAATAAAAAACACATTATTACTAATTACAATGTCTAAATGATTCATATATTAATATTAATAAATAAAGTATAGTATTAATTTTTAATTACATATATGAAATAAAAAATAATTATATAATTTATAATTAAATTTCATTAATACATTACAATTATAATAGATATAAATTATATTGATAGTTTTATATAATAGATATAAATTATATTGACAGTTTTATATTTTAAAAATTTTATAATACATACCATTTTTTAATGACCAATTATCATATATATATGAGAGTGAGATATATACATATATATACATATATATATATATATATATATATATATATATAATAACAATAATAACACACAATAATAATGATAATATTTAATGCAATTAAATAAATGCATTTGTATTTTAGTGCTTGAATTATTATTATATATATACATTTTTTATTTCATTTTTCTGAAGTGTAAATTATAAATCAATTAATAATTAATAAATACTTTAGTATTTAGATAATTTAAGTTATTAATATATTTTAACATGTTTCAACACATTTTATTTTATAAAAGCTTATTAGTTTAATTTTTTTTATTTTATTTCTATTAACTTTAATATTTTTTTAAATCATTAATATAAATATTTTAATATGTTTCAATAAATTTTATTTTATAATACTTTACATTTTATTAATTAATATTAAAAAAACACTGGAAAATTACTCCATTCAATTTATTATATAAAAGATAAATGTTTTAAGAAAAATATATTACATAAATTCAAATTCTTTGCATTATAACTATCATCACCTTTTGAATCAAAGTAACTAGGTTATAATCTTGTAAACTCTATTTTTAAAATCAAATATTTAAATTTAATTAATGAAATTATAAATTTTAATTTTAACATTAAAAAAAAAAAAAAAAAAAAAAAAAAAAAAAAAAAAAAAAAAAAATGAAAATATTTTTAAATTTTAATTAATGAAATTATAAATTTTAATTTCTTAATATTTTGTAAGCACATGCTTATCAATATATATATATATATATATATATATATATATATATATATATATATATATATATTTCAACACACACAATCTATTGGTTAAACACACACAAGTTTTTTTAATTAAAATATGACGAAACTCACATTTATAAGAAGGTGAAGAAGAAGGCCGAATTCAAGGAAGGATAAATTATTTTGATGATGCTTCTACAGTATGTTATTTACAAGTCATCTCCCCACCCATTTTCAATAATAAGTTTTTTCTAGAACTATTAATAATTCCTTGGACATTTCTATATTTGATGTAAGACATCCAAGTATTTGGTTAAAAATTAATTTTGTGGGTTGTTGTATTTTTGAGTTACACTGAAAAGTTTTACTAGTCCCAAAACTAGTCTAAAACAAGTGTTTCTAGTAAAACGCCACACCCTTCATAACAGACCAAATTCAAGAAACAAAATGTGCTGCTAGGAGTATAGTCCTAGTATTCTCAGGTAATGCCTTCATATCGATTCAACAAAATATTCATGGGCATGCTTTTATGGGTTGGGTCGCTTCTTTAGAATGTTTAATTCAACAAGGTACAATTTTGCTATAACTACTTTTGAGAGGTTCCTAGTAGTGACACCTGAAGGAATTCCATAAAACATACTGGAAGAACATTAAACATTTTTCAAAATATTTTTCATTATAGCAAAGTTATGATTATCTCAAGTTAGGTTTGTTGACTAATAAAAACTAGTCATGAGACTAAATAAAGTTTGATGTAAATGCTAGTCTCTTGTTGTTTAAAGTTAAGGAAGATTTTAGGTATGTGATCATATACACTAGGTCTATTACAGTTATAAATCATATTTACGATGAAATTTATGAGAGCTTTGTTTGAGGTACAAGTTGGGTACATGTTTAATAAGTAGTTGATGAGTTGGCACACATGAGGTGCATAGTTGATGATGCTGGTGTTATATACTGATGAGTCATAGTTGATTAGTAGTTGACACATGATTGGTACATACTTGGTACATGCATATTTCACTTGTTTATGGTACAAAGCTGATTACAAATTGTTTGGTACATGTTATACATGGCTGATGAATTTGTTTATGGTACGTTGGTGCATGGTTGATGCACTTGTTTATGGTGTATAGTTGATTATGCTAGGAGGGGTTGGTTCATGGTTGATGCACTTACTTATGGTACAAAAGTTGATTGCGTGCTGAGGTACGTGCTGATGCATGTTCAGTTTATTGGCACAGTTTTCAGCAACGATACATCTCACAAGGATAGTGTGACAGCTGGTTCCATCATTCTACTTCTACTTCATGGTGGTTGGAGGGGAAATGATAGGTGGTTGTAGCTAGATTTTGGTTGTAGCCGGAGAACATAGGGGTTTTTTAGCCTCCTTCTGGTTGTAGTTTGAGAATTGGGGAGTTGGAGCCTTTAGTTGTAGCCCGAGAAACTAGGGGGTTGAGCCTTCTTCCAGTTTTGGTGTGCCTAGAAACAAAGGAATTTATTAAGGCCCCAATGGAATGTAATTATTCAAGACATATAAGAAAATAATTTTGGTTTTCTCCTCGATGGCTTCTTACATAAAACACTGGTGTATTGTGCATGTATGATTGTTCATTTGTTCATTGCTTATTTACTCTACAATTATTGGATGATAATGATACATTGATATAACACTTGGATTATATGCAACAAGCAATTAAACCGTTTATTATTGATCTACCCCCTCTTATAGTAATCCAACAATTTGTATCGAGTGAGGTTCCTTCAGAAACAATTTAAACTAATCGGAAGGAGATCATGGATTATTCTAAGAATGGAAAATCAATGTTTAATGGTCTAATGGTTTTAAGTATGAGATGTGAGCATAAGGAAGAAAGTATTTTACAGGCAAAGAGACATTATATTTGAAGCTATCGTATTTGTTACAGGATATGATAGTTCAAAAAGGGAAAAGACTACAACCAAGAAGGAATTAAAGAAGAATAAAAAAAAATGATTTATCCGAAGGATTACCTAAACCAAGAAGAGAAAATGTTGTAATACTATCAGCCAAAAGAACTTTTGGGATATATTATGACAACATATATTCCCCACCCATCATAGATTCAGAAATGCCAAAGAAGATGTAGATACAAAACAAGAAGAAATATGCTTATCATGTCAATGCATTCAGTAAGAGGAAGAGTATGATGAAGCATAAGTTGATTAAAAAGAAAAATTGATCAAAGGTAATTAAATATTCATGAAAGAAAGAGTAGAAACAAGTCATCCAAGAAAGAACTGATGAATCAAAAGGAAAGTGTTCAAGGTTCCGAAAAGATCAAGTAGGTCATCAAGAATTTAAGAGATAAACTAGAAGATGCCACGAATTGAAGAAACTCCTAGAATATCAAAATAATGTTTAGAAGCCAACATAGCAAACACAAAAGGAATAAGTATAAAAGAGATAAAAGATACCGATGGATCATCTCAAGGAAAGAACTAAATATTTAAACCTAACTTGAGGAAGAGTTTGTCAAGAAGAGAGAAGATCGGAAGAAGAAATAATTACATTTGAAAATCCAATTTGAAGAAGCAAAGAGGAACGTAAGAGGTCATGAAGTCTCGTGATAATGAAGAAATAAGAAGAGGTCAAGAATCTTGAAGAAGAAGTCACACTAAGAGTTAAAATCACAAGTCAACAAGAACGCTAAAGAGACAGAAACATCCACATCAATTGTAGAGAATGAAGAGAAGCACTCTAATGACTATAGAAAAGAAGAAGAACAAAATAGGAAAGAGTTATGCATAAGTACTCGAAGGAAGGAATCATTGTCAACCGTAATCTAAGAAAACTGAAGATACATCTTCAAGAATACCATTCATGTTCAAGCCACAAAGAAGCTTCAATCATGATCAAGGATAAGTCAAGGAAAAAATTTAGAAAGACTACGCCACAAAGAAGATCATCACCCCTGTGTATGAAAAATTTTATTTTATGGTCATTGTTTTTATTTGTACTAACTTTGGACATGGCATATTGCAGGATTATAAAATAAATGTTCAAGTAGACCATGCCTATGTGGTCACATTACAACATTGAGTGTTACAAATTGCCAACTAAGGGACACGTGAGCTAGTGATTGTAGGAACCATGATCGAGCGCTTCCATGAAAGTGGTAACACGACATCGATATAAGAAAGTATGGATAAGAAAACATGAAGAACAAAGACCAAGTACCAAAATCGGAGATCGCAATTTGCAATAAACAAGACAAGAAAATTTCTACAAGAAAGGAAAGTTACGACAATGTAGTGCTATTTAAAAATAACCTAAAGAAAGGAAGGACACATAAATAATGAATAGGTTCAAGAGATTGTACTCGTGAATTGTAGTGAAAGATGAATCCACGTATAGAAATAAAGAAGTCGAGCTCAGAGATATAATGAATCTACTAATGAAGACAGATGATGAATACACATCAGAGAAGGAATTGTTCGAGCCATCCAACTTAGAGACTTCCAAGTAATATGAATATTAGATAGGGAGAGTTTATGCAATAGTCGGGATGTAATCAAAGAACCCTTTGAGCAGCCTTGTAGAGTTTGATAAGACAGATTCAGAGCAATCAGCTACAAGAAGTATAGTTTGATAGATTAATCAAGACTTCATGATAATATAGTGATAAATGGTTAGCATTATGGACAATTGTGCAAGGAGAGTCTTGGACAAGAGGGATGAGATGGATTCATAAGAACACTTAAAAGGTTTGGATAGATATATGATAGTGGATGCCATAATGGATTCATAGATTGGTTCGTGAGAGTGTTTCAAAATGAACATTATCATAATGGATGATAATTTACAGAAATGGCTCGAATAATGCTACTGATTCCAAATTGACAGATATTTTTGGACACATGCACAAGCGTATACATCACATTCAAAACATAGTAATGTTGAGAAACAACAATGACAAAACTTCCTATGAACTATGGAAATGAACCACAAACAACAACTTTTACATCAAGGTAAGTCAAGGTAATATTTTATTAGTTGAAGTTTATAAGCTGCTGATGATATTATTTTTGGTAGTGATGATGACAGTTAAGCCATAAAATTTGGCTTAAGGATATGCAGAATGAATTTGAAATGTCATTACTTGGAGAACTATCAATCTTTCTCTGAGACTTTAGATATGTCAAAGCAAACAATGAATTTTTATTTCTCAAACCAAGTATATCGAGAAATGTTAAAGACGCTCTATACCAAGATTGCAAAACCAATTATCACTCCCATGCAAACCGGGGCCTGCAAGTTAAGCAAAAGATGATGATTCAAAGCTCATGTGATCGAGGCAATACAGGTCAATGATTGAAAAACTACTATATGTGAAAACATCCAAACCATATGTAATGTAGCTTGCATAGGTGGCACGATTTCAAGCAAAGCCAAAGGAATCACATGGCTAGCAAAGGAAGAGGATTTTCGTGATATCTCAAAGGAACATAAGAGTTTGGATTATGGTATCAAAAAGGAAAGGATCAATCACTAATTGCCTGCTACTGCATGTGCATTGGGGCAGTGTTGTATTGATGACCGATGAAGCACTAGTGGAACAACTCTACTTGGGTGAGTGTTTAGTATCATGGTTAAGCAAGAAACAATCATCAAAGATCTCTATCTACAACCGAAAAGGTAGTATATTGCAACAACAACATACAGGCCACACAAGTTCTTTGGATGAAATAAACTTGGATAGATATGTCATTGAGTATGATGAGCCCATTTCAATCTATTGTGATAATATAAGTTCCATCAATATCTCAAAGAACCCAAAGATGCACTCCAAGACTAAGCACACCTAATCATATCACTTTTCACGGGAGTAGGTTTAAAATAACATCGTGAGTTGAGCATAGGGCACAAAAGAAACAAGTGGCGAAGACATTACAAAACCACTTCCAATAGAAGCCTTATATCTTCGCCAGAGACTCATAGTTATTTTTACTCCAAAAATGAATGCTTTGAATGCTTATCTTATATGTCTTATATGTACACGAGGGAAGCACCATAAGAGGACAATTTATTCAGGGGAGCAAACCTCGATGAGAAAACATACCTTGCCATTGGATGACAAAGGGGAGGATTTATCGATGTAGAGGACAAAGTGCATGATTCCGTGGGGAGAAATGAATGCCAAAGATGTAGAGGATAGAGGCATGGTCTAGGGGGAGCAATGAGGATAAGTGACTTCGATTGCATCAGATTTTTGCCATCAATACCAAAGGGGATATTGTTGATTAAGGTTATTGTCATTGATGTCAACCCCTGAAGAAAGCCCAACACAAAGGTTTAGGTAATGGACCCAAGTTTTTGATGTAAATATGACTCATTATTTTCTTGTCATGTTTGATATCAGTACAAACGGATGAACTCCAAAGTGGTCCCCTTATGGTGAAAGCCCTCACGAAGACACTTTATGGATTGAGTTAGCCTATAAGTATGGTTAGAGAAGAACCCATGCTTATTTGTGGGAATAATAAGATGAAGGTCAGTGAATTTTTAGTGAAACTATCCTAGATGGATAGCTCTGTCATTCCATTTTGGTGGTATGTTGAATGTCACATACCCCCTCACGCTTATAGAGTTGTGTCCATGAGAAGTTGGAGAACGCAGGGTTTGGGTAATGGACCCAAGTTTGTTTGATGTATAACAACAAGATTTAGTTTTGATATATTTTCAGATAATACTATTCTATATGGATAATACATTTCATTCCATTTTTTGGTGGTATGTGTAATGTCACATTAACTCCTCACGGTTTGAGAGTTATACTATCGGGTTGGAGGACCCTCATATCATCTAGAAGCTCCAAAAGTCAAAGTAGTCAAAGTGTTTTAAGATATTTTAAATGTAAATAATAAAGTGACATGATGAGGGTATTATAATTCAAGTGTGAATACAAAATAAATTATTTCAATAAATTTAATGGAGAAATCAAAAGTGGGTTAACCCTAAATAAGGAAAGTGTGGGCAAAGTGACCTTAGAAGCATGTAAGTTTTAAGGAAGCTACTTGAGACACAAATAAGAGGCAAGGCTCTCTCATTTTAGACACAATTTGAGTATATTGAATACCTATAGGTTTCTCAGGTAACCAATGAAATCTAAGCCGATTTTCCGAGGAAGGTGAAGAAAATAAGGTCGAATTCAAGGAAGGATAAATTATTTTAATGATGCTTTCTAAGGTATGTTATTTACAAAAGTCATATCACCATTTTCAGAATAATGCTTTTTTTAGAATGATTCAAACCTGAAATTTCTATTCCATTGAGAAAAACATATCCAGCATCCGTGGTAAAAAATCATCTTGTCGGTCATTGTATTTTGGTAGTTGTCTGCGGGAAAATAGGGTTTGTGGTCCTTAAACCATTCAAAATGTTAAGTTTCCGGTAAAACATCATAACTTCTTCATAGATCCAAATTCAGTAAGAAAAAAAAAAAAAAAAATGTGTTGGTTATATTAAAGTCCTGTGAGACTGGTGTAATAGTTTCAAATTGATTCAAAATATTCCGTGTGGGGCACACTTTACAATGTCTCTTTAAAAATAATCGACCAACAAGGTATGCCATTTTTTCTATAACTACTTTTCCGAGAGGTTCCAAGTAGTAACACCTAGAGGAATTTTACAAAATAAACTCAATAAAATTACATATCGGGCTTAAATCTTTAGTCATTACATGTACAAAGTTATGATTGATTTGCCAGGGTTGTTGACTAATCCAAAACTAGTCACGGAGACCAAAGAAAAGTTTGATGTAAAATGCTAGTCTCTTGTCGTCAAAGTTAAGCACGTTTGCAGGTATGTGATCATATACACCGTGCCCACATGAAGTTATAAATCATATTTGGATGATGAAATTGATGAGAGATTTGGTTGAGGTACAAGCTGGGTACATGGTTGAGACAAGTAGTTGATGAGTTGGCACATACATGAGGTTTATAGTTGATGATGTTGGTACATATTGATGAGTCATGGGCTTACGAGTATTTGACACATGATTGGCACATACATTGGTACATGGTTGGTTTTACCTGTTTATGGGTACATGTTGATTACAAATTTGGTACAAAGCTATGCATGGTTGATGGACTTCATTATGGCGGGCTGCTGGTGCATGGTTGATGCACTTGTTTATGGTACGTGCTGATTACAGGTTGATTACAGATTAAATATAGGTTGATGCATGGTTGATGAATTTGTTTATGGCATAGGTTGATTAAAATTTGAGGCCAGGCTGATGCAAAGGATGGCTGGTTCAAAGCGATAATGTTTACAAGCCACATATCATAGTGATAGTGTGACAGTGGTTCCATCATTCTAATTCTACTTCAGGGCGGTTAGATGGGGCAAGTGCAGGTCGTTGTAGCCACCTTCTGGTTGTAGCCGAAGAACATAAGGGCTTGTAGCCTCCTTCTGTTTGTAGCCAGAGAATTGGGGAGTTGGAGCTTCCCTCAGGTTGTAGCCTGAGAAAATAGGGGGTTGGAGCCTCCTTCCAGTTGCAGCTGGGAAACAAAGGAAGTTGGTCCTTCTAATGAATGTAATTCTTCTAGACATATGAGAAAAAAATTCCGTGGTTTTCTCCCGATTTGGGTTTCCACGTAAAACACTGGTGTACTGTGTATGTGTATCATTGTTCATTTGTTCATTGCTTATTTACTCTGTAGTTATTGGATGATAATGCTACATTGATATAACACTTGGATTATATGGTTAAAAAGGATTAAATTTCCGTATTACTAATTCACCCCCCCTCTCAGTAATCCAACAAAGGGGAAAATATAGATCCCCTGTTTTCAAACTAGAGTTTAATCATTTAATATTTACATCTAGAGTAACCAGTTCTGCATACAATATCCACAAAATTTTGGAGTAATGGAGACAAAGCAAAGTTTTCTCCATCCCGACATAACAAAATTTTTCAAAAGAAACAAGATTGATAAGAATTTGAGTTAATATGACTGCATCAATTGACCTAGAGGTTCTATAAAAGGTTTACGGTAAAAAAAATGCTCTGATCCTTCATTGACTTTTGTAATCATCCATGTCCCAAAATCCATCCACATTCCTTCTTTAGAGAGAAGATCTGCCTCCTTGTCGTGTTCCTTGTATACATGCGAGATATAAAAGGAATCAAAAGTGGCCAATATTATGAATATTTCATCAAGAAAAGGAGACAAAAGTAAATTGTGGCATCGTTGAGTCTTTTTGATCCAACTTATAACAAGCATAAAGTCACCAAATATCTGAAGAGAGGAAACATCTTTTTCTTTTGCAAACAGTAGTAGCAAATTTAGGGCCAAGAGTTTTGCATATTTGTTTAATCTGGGGCCTAACCCCATTTTAATCCTGAAAGAATGAATTTGTGTCAAGTGTAGAACCGCTCCCCCACCACAAATTGTATTATGGTTTTGAGAGGCTCCATCAAAGAAATCCTATGATCTAGAGAAATCAAACTATTCTTCCTGAATGTTTCGTGCAACACTACAATCCTTATCTTGAGGAAAGTGGGATAAGATGCTAAGACCTTGCGTCACAATGAAATCTAGAGGGGTGGTCTTATCTTTGAAGATTGTTAAATTTCTGGCTAACCAGGCTCTCCAAATTATGATGAGAGGGAGGGCCTTTATGTTCTTGTTCATGGGATATGAGAGCCATTCCTTCCAAGCCTCTTCAACTGATTATACTTAACACTTACAAGTTTGTCCTAATGTACGGGAACATTCCTCCCAAATTTCCTTAACAAAAGGACAAGAGATAAAAATATGCACTCTAATTTCCTCATCAACTTTGCATAGTGCACACCATCCTAGACCCTCCAACTTTTGACGTTTCATTCGATCCCAAATGGGGATTTTATTCCTGATTAAACACCACATAAAAATTCGAGCTTTTAGAGGGCATTTTAACTTCCATAGACCCTTCCACCACCAAGCAGGCTCTCTCTGGTGGAGATCTATGATAAGTTGTGAATATACTAACTTTGGGGTATAAACCCCATGGGGGGGATTTTTCAAAACCAACTCATCATCCCTTTCTATTATTCTGATATGAGCTTCCTTTAAATCCCTTATGTAAGTAGCCCAAACATCAAAAAATTCTTCCCCCAACCCTGTTTTTTCAACTTCTTTCCATTATTTGGACCAGATAGCGGTGTGACCTTGTTCAACAATATGAAAAATATAATAAAATATGTTAAGAATCAAATATTCAAAATAGCATAAAAACCTCAGAATAAGTACTCCACGCCTTGACAAAGAGATAAATTCAGATAATAAGCCTCTCCAAGGGGGAAACCTCCTTATACACCATATGAATTTACAAATACAAGCTGATTCCAAATGAAAAGGTCTTCTTTGTATATATAGGAGACTAGGGGGTCCAATTACAACTAATGGACCCAAGCCGACATAAATAAAATAACAATACTAATGTAATATGCCCCAATGAAGGGGTAATGTGTCATCATTTAGGGCTTAACATGCCCCTCCCCTTCAGATAAGTGTTGTCCTCAATGTTTGA
Source organism: Picea sitchensis (assembly GCA_010110895.2). Classification (NCBI taxonomy): domain Eukaryota; kingdom Viridiplantae; phylum Streptophyta; class Pinopsida; order Pinales; family Pinaceae; genus Picea; species Picea sitchensis. Next base: position 68,755 of record SNQJ01S0046544.1, read on the forward strand.
GTAGTTCTGGATGATCATGTATAAAAGATTCATCTTCCCATGTGGAATCTTCAACAAGTAGTTTCTTTCACTTAATGAGATACTCTGAAATTGATCTATTCCTCAACTGGAAAATTATTGTGTCAATGATAGATTCATGCTCCAATATTACTTTTCCTTCCTCGTCAAGTTCTAGCAATATAGTTTGAATTGGGATATTGTAACCTATAACCTTCTTTAAGCATGAAACATGGAAAACTGGGTGTACTTGCGAAGATGCAGGTAGTTCCAATTTGTATGCCATAGCACCAATATTTTGCAACACCTTATAAGGGACATAGTACTTCAGTGATAATATTATCCTTCTTAGCTTGCTTGAGGGACATCTGTTTGTATGGTTGTAGTCTTAAAAATACCCAATCCCCTACTTCAAAACTTCTTTCACTATGATGTTGATCGGCTTGTTGTTTCATGCGATTCTGTGCCATGGTCAGGTTGTCCTTTAAGAGTTGGAGAACTTGTTGTTGATGATCGATGTGATATTCCACTACTTGAACCTTAGATTTTTATTTTAGAGAAAAAGTGATAGACGGTGGGTGATATCCATAAAGCACCATAAATGTGTCATTTTTGTTGCAGTATGAAAGGAAGTGTTATACCACCATTCTGCCAAGGGTGACCACTTGAACCATTGTGTTTGTTTATCAGAGACAAAGCAACGAAGGTATTCTTCCATAATTTTTTTCACTATCTTAGTTTTTCCATCATATTATGGATGATAAGATGAGCTATGAGCCAATTGAATACCCAAAAAAGAAAACAATTCTATCCAAAAATGTAAAGTGAAGATGGGATATTTGTCACTTACAATAATATCTGGGCTTCCATGTAGCTTTTGAACTGTCTCCATGAATCTGGTAGCAACTGTATTGGCTTTGAAAGGATGAGAGAGTGCACAAAAGTGTGCGTACTTGGTAAGTCTATCAACAATCACCACGATGACACTCTTTCCTTCAGACTTTGGTAACCCTGTGATGAAATCCATGGAAACCTCCTCCCAACATTGACTTGGAATGGCTAATGGTTGTAAAATACCTGGGTTCTTAATTGTTTCCACCTTATTTTGTTGGAAAACCAAACATTCTGCCACAAACCTTTGAACATCATTTTTAAGACCATCCCCAAAAAATTCCCTTTTGACCCTATGATAGGTTTTCAAAAACCTGAATGCCCTCCTATATGAGAGGTGTGCAATTCCAAAAGTACCTTTTGTTTGATTTGGGAGTTCTTACATAAATAGAAGCAATCTTTATATCATGTTGAATCATTTTTCCATGTAAATGTATCAGATGCAATGGAATCTTGCTGCAACATTTGAATGAGAGTCCACACATTTGCGTCATTATTCCATTCATCCCTTGCTTCTATTATCCAATTTGGTTGGATGATAGAGATATCACAGAGAAATGACTCAACATATTCATCCTTGAGAGTGCATCTGTCACAACATTTTTCTTCCCCTTTTTGTAGATGATTTAAAAGTCATAACACAAGATCTTGGTCAACCATTTTTGTTGCTCTTCTGAAGATAATCTTTGTTCCAAGAAGTATTTAAGACTATCATGATATTTTTTGACCTTGAAGTTCCTACCTATTAGGTAAGGGCACCATTGCTTCAATGCATGTATTATTTCCATCATTTCCTTCTCATAAATGGGTTTGTGTAAGTCCTTTCCCTTGAGTGGCCGACTTTCAAAAGAAAAGGGCCTCCCTTCTTGCATTAGAACAACACCAATTCCATTTATCGAGTCATCACATTCCATAATAAAGGTTTTTGTGAAGTCTGGTGTGGCCAAGACATGAGCTTTGCACATTGCCTCTTTAAGTTGTTCAAAATCTTGAGTTGCCTTTGGAGTCCATGAAAATGCATCCTTCTTAGTTAATGCAGTTAAAGGTACTGCTATTCTTCCATAGTTCTGAAAAAACTTGCGGTAGTAACCTGTCAAACCCAAAAATCCTCTAAGATTCTTCAATGTTTTGGGAATCGACTAGTCCATCATGGATTTAATCTTGTTAGGGTCTACCTTAACACTTTCATGAGATACAGTATGACCAAAATCTACCTCCTTCACCCCAAAGAAACATTTGGACGATTTGTCATATAAATGTTTCTCCTTTAGTAGTTGTAGCATCCTATCAACATGTCGAACATGATCTTCCCAAGACATGATATAGATTAGTATATCATGAAAAAATACTAGCACGAATTTTCGAAGGATGGGCTTGAAAATGGAATTCATCAACCCTTGGAATGTGGAAGGTGAATTCGTAAGGCCAAAAGGCATGACCAAAAATTTATAATGGCCTTCATGAGTTTTGAATGTTGTTTTGGGGATATCTTCTTCCTTCATTCTAATATGATGATACCCTGAACGAAGATCCAACTTTGTGAAGCATATTTCTCCATTTAGTTCATCTAACAATTCATCAATGACGATAATGAGAAACCTATATTTAATGGTGAGCTTGTTGAGCTCTCTATAATCTGGGCACATATGCCATGAGCCCTCTTTCTTGAGTACCATTACCACCAGTGTAGAGTAAGAACTTTGGATAGGTCTAATAATTCCATTCTTTAACATTTCTTCAACCATACGCTCAATTTCACTCTTTTGGGAATAAGGGTATCTGTAAGCTCCGATGTTTGGAGGAACACTCCTAAGAATTAAGTGAATAACATCATCATGATCGTGAGTGGGTGGAAGGCCTCTCATAATTTCTTCAAATACTTTGGAATTCTTATCAATGATCCCTTAGAGATCTAGGGGAATAAATGGCTTAGATATTTGAAAAACTATTGATCATAGTTGTACAATTACACCATGATGCCCCCTTTTCAATATTTTTGTCATGTCATTAGAGCTTACTATTAGAATATAATGGATGTGCTCATTTAACCATAGGCAATATCTCTATTGTCACCCAACCATAGGCCGAAGCCACCCCGGAGCACCTTAACCTTGACAGAGAATCATTCCGGAAGCAAACCCTAGATTGGATAGTCAAACAAAGGTGGTGCACCTTTCTCCAAAGATAGCACACCAAGAAAGAGTAACAAGCACCGATCATAGAGTCCAAACCATAACCAAGAGAGAGTCCAAGACAAAACCAAAATCTTCTAGTTGCAACAGTTGCAACAACATCTCTCCTCCAAACTTGCGCAAAAACTGCCCAATTGCAGTGCACACAAGTGTTGCTTCTACAGTTCTGAGAATACTGGCTAGAATGAAGACTGGCCTCTTGTATTTATACTATTTCTGGCAGACTGCCTAGGCCGACTTCTCATTCTGGGTACTAATTCTTTAGTATATAACATTTCCTTTTGCCGACTTCTTCTCTTGGAGGCTAATAACCTAATACAAGTCATTCTCTTGAGACGACTTGTCTTCTAGAGTTATTAACCAATTAATCATGGTTTCTTCTTGCTTCCCAGAATATTCTATTCTCGTCAGGTTTACACGTGGAGGTAAATACCTCCCGCAACTACCATAATATCAACACTCCCTCCTAGCTAGGGAGGTATTGAAGGTAATGGTCTTGAGCACACACATACCATTCACCTGGTAGAATCAATATAGTTGTATAAAATATCTCATGATTTGATCATGAGCACCATCATCACTATCAATGTCATCAACTGCATCATCTCTCGAAACCATACTCCATCTGAGTAATTAGACATGATGCTAGATAAGTCACTCACTCCACAGAGTGACATAAAAGACATTCTTCTAATCCGGACATATGTCCTAAACGAATAAATGTCCTGGACCATTTCCGTCTGGGAAATCTCTGTCCATTGATCATCCATCTAGCTGATAATCATTTCCAACACTACTGATAGTTTTCAAGGCAATCAGAACAATGTCATTCAATAGTACACAAATGTGTCTATCCATAGTAGTACACAACTACAATCCAGTGGTACACTGCCACACCAAGTAGCACACATATACTTGATCAATGACATATAGGCACAATCAGTGGAACACATCCACCATAGTAGTATACATCTAATGTCCGGAGACATACAATCTCCATAACAATCATATCATCAACCTGGACATAAAACATTGTTATGATATATAAACTGAATCATTTGGGCCATTCTTCCACTCACATATGTGAGATATGGAAGAGCATTTTCCATAAGAAAGTAAAACATCAACGATGAGTTATCTAGACTATTCTTCTCAAGCAAGGAAGAATAACTGTCCTGATTTTTGAGACTAGACCATTCACCTATTTGGGCCATTCCTCCAGCACTAAACAAAGTGCAACCTAGAGAGAATGAGTCTGCCCTAGGGAATGCCTGTCCCTGATTGATGAACCTGGACCATTCACCTATCTGGGCCATTCCTCTGGCACTAAGAAAAGTGAAACCCAGAGAGAATGAATCTGCCCTAGGGAATGACTATCCAGACCAGTTCCTAAGGAAATGACTGTCCTGCACCAACCTCCAAAACAGACCATTCTTCGAAACTGCTCACAACTGTGAGCTTCGAAAGAATGACTGTCTGGCGAGGCGGACCAGTCTTATTGACCACTATTGAGAGTGACCTTCAAGAAGAGAGACTGTCCTAGACCATTCTCTATGTTAACCACAAGGGGAATCATTGTCTATGGTACATCAACAATCCATTGAATCATTTTCATTACGAAAATGACCATTTGATCTGGACCATTTTCCGAACTGGAAAATTCCTGTCCGTTAGAAATCTCAAACCACTTTCTAAACTGGAAAGGAACTTCTCATCCTGGACCATTTTTTGAACTTGAAAAATGACTGTCCATAAATAAATAACACATCAGTGCTCCCTCCCAACTTGGGAGTCATCTTTTCCTTTTTCAATAAGGAATTCGTCTCCATGAGCTCTAGCTTGAGTAAACAAAATCTTTCATCTTGGACAGAGGCTTTACCAAAATGTCTTCTTATCTGCTCATCTGTGGAGATATATATTGGAGAACCACTTTCTCTTTTCTGGACTTCATCAGGAAGAGTGTAATGCTTGATCTCAATGTAATTCGGTCTTTCTGGAAGACTAGTATTCTATGAAGGCTTCATATAGCTCTGATCAATATAGTATATCATTGTTGGATTCATCTTTTGTTTCCTGCTAGCTCATAACATCGTGGAAATGGTCAAACTGGAACATATCCAAGTGCCACTTCTTCTTTCATCATGAGAGTTTGTCATAGATTTGCAATCCATCATCCTGGAGTTCTAAGTAACCATTCTGATACACTATCTCTTTTATAGAAAATTTTCACCACATTTCTATTGTGCATTGGAGGTTCTCCACCAAGTTGTCTTCTTTCATCAACATACACGGTTCTCTTTCTGGTATACCTCAAAGCCTTGAGATTGCTTTTCATATGCTATTTGTTCAATTATTCTGGAGAACAGTCTTTGCATTCATCTGATGTAAACTCCAAACCATGGATATTGCGGACGATATAATGGCTCATGTAGAGGTATGTCTGGTTTACTGGAACAAACAATCATCATAGTGTTCTCCCTCCATCTGGGAGAAACTCTAGTTCTGGATCTCGCAATGCTTTCATTCATAAGTATTCCATACACTGTTCTTCATCACAACTTTCAGTTCCT
>SNQJ01S0046545.1:19009-48680 GCA_010110895.2 Picea sitchensis
TTGTTAGTTCTAGGAATTTTTTTGGGACTCAGAATTTATTTCTTAAAATTGTAAAATGAATAATAGTTGTTGGGACAAAACCTCATTGGGTTCCCTATTCCAAACAATGAAGGTTCTAATTGGTACCTTTAATTGTATAGAACTACTCATGTTAAAGGTGGGACATTACCCCCCGTCAATACTATGGTAACACTTATGTTTCCTTATTATGAGAAATGATAGCTATTATTTCAAAGGAATATGAGTGTTTTTGGCAACAAATATGCAATATTTATCCAAAATTTCAAGACACTTTTGTACCTCCTTCTAGAATAGTCCATGTACACATACATTTTTGGCTTAGGAATACTTGGAAGATGTAAGATAAAGTCTATAAATAACATACTTCAAAGAATACCTCCAATTCATTTTTTTTCAAGTTTCCATTTCCTCTAACTTTTCATAATAGACCATCATGATTGTGCATTAACCTTTCACTCCTTGACCATAAGAACAACCAAGAGAGCCAAAGGATGGTATAGTGGTGAAAATGAGGACTAACAAGAATATGTTTCAACAAGTTTTTTTTGTAAGTATATGTGAAATGGATACAAAGAGTGAATATTCTTTGGCACACTTGATTTTAAATACAAAATACAAATGATTGCAAAGTCACCCACTATGGGTTTAAATCATCCAAATTAAACTTCATTACTCATTGAGGAAAATGCTTAAACTCTTGTTCTATGTTTTTTACAAAATATGGTAAGTAATGCATATTTATGTTAATTCCATGTTTACTTGTATATATTAGATAGGACATTGAACACATCTTCAAATACATAGCAAATCCTTGAAAATATATCTAATTAAAAAAAATGAACTCTATATTTTGTAATGGATTGGTTTATTGTTCAAACAATATAAGAAAGTATAAATAATATAGTATTCTTCCCATTATAATTTATATAATCATCTCATTTGGTATTTCCTTTTCAAAAATAAATATCTCTAAAGAATGGAAATGTAACTTAGAATTTGGTTCCTACTTGTCTCATTTTTTTTCCGAGGAAAACCTCATGAAAAACCCATTGAGTACTTCCCCATGATCAACAAAATGGTAATGGGATAAACTGTCAATGTTGATTATTACACCCAATCCTGAGGGGATCTAGTGAGTCAAACCCACAACCTCTAATTTCTTGAGAGGAATCACGTCCAACTCAAGATCACTTGATCTTACCCTATAAGATTTAAATTGAAGGACATTGGGGGTGGTATTTCATCCACTTATATGTGCATGTATCATGATATGATTTAATATAATATCTTTGGGTGACACCACAAGTTCAACCATTACCTCAAAGTGATCCCATGGCTCTAGGAAAATTATTCATGGGAATTGAAGTTTGCCCACTGATGAAACAAAATGAAGGAAATGGGAGTGGGATTTGATCAACTTACTTGTACACAAGTCATGGTTCCTACTCATCTCTATATATAAGAGTGTCACATTAGATATAGTGGGGTGGAAGGATAGATTATCAAAGAAAGTAATTTTCAAAGTGTATTAATTAATTAATCAATGAAGTATTCTTCCAATTGTTGCATAATGAATGATTCTAGTTACTATTCATTTTAGCAAGATAAAAATGAAATTACTTAGTCCTTTTATTCAATGCACCAAAGAACACCATATGAATCGAATTGTTTTATATATTTGTGGTAATTATACTCCTTTGTATATCATAAAATGATATAGAAAGGATAAGGTTGGAAGGTTGAGATAATAAGAACATTCAACCAATCAACCATTATGTTAAAATAAATGAATACTCCCTTGTGGTTTCCCCCCGATGGCATAAATATCATGGTATATTATACATTACTATGGACTATTTCTCTTAGCAGTGTGGGATATCTGTATTTTTATATAAAGAGATATTTATGGTTTAGAGATAATTCCAAGATACATAGGTGTTAACGTGTCAACTTGTTTTAATAAACATTTTAGAAAATCATGTGAAAGGGGCACCATACTATATTGCCACTCAAATGTATTTTTCTATGGAATAGGAAATAAGATTGGAAGGATAATAAATATTACATACTCATGGTTCAACCAATAAACCATTATGTTAGTAGGAATAACCACTCATGTTTATGTTGGTAGGAGGCATTATTCCCTCACCATTGCACCAATTACCATGGGATTATAGTATGTTGGAGATTATATGTTAAAGGGTGGGTGCACAAAATTGTTTATGTCTTTTTCTGTATTGGGAATGTGCACCCAATTTAATTTTCAAGAATGTGTTTGTTCTTTAGGAACATGCATATGTTCCTATTTAAATACCTTTGACCTTTAGTGAAGCTCCATGTAAGTAATTACCCCATGGAAACCATGTCATATTTATCAATAAAACCAATGTTCACACATTAAAAACATGCTCATATTTCTAAAGCATGCATGCATTAAAAATATTTGCACATTCCTCTCTGTAAAAAATTAAAATAAAAATTATGGCCCCATTTTCTCCATTTTTTCCCCAACCTGTGGCACTTTCCTCTTATTTCTTCCCCCCAATAATGAGTTATTGCTATTGATTCAAACCAATATATACAAGGACAAGAAGGAGGTACATTAGCATTATTGGAACCCAATATTTTCAATAGATAAGATCCCATTTCCCCCTATATTTTATTCAAAATCATATTTTTATATTCGTTAAATAATATAAATCTACCTATTTTTTTTTTAAATGTTATTATTTAATTGAAACTTTTATTATACCACTAGGGATAAAGACCCTAATCCAAACCCAAACACTAACCCCCCACACAACCTATACAAATAGGTTAATCAATTGTTTAGATGAATGGCATAAACTTGATTAGTGAGATTATGAATACTAGAGAGCCATCTCATATTTGATTAGACACCTCACTTGATATCATTGTTTCTTCCATGGACTAGGATTCTTGAATATTATCTAATATATTCAAATATAAGGCTAGTAAGAGAGACTAGTACTTGACTAGAATTAGTACGGAAGAGGTGAAATATTGCATACAATTAAAGAGATGATTGTTTAATTGTTTATTGATCCTAGAACCAACCAACCCTCGATTCAATAAAGGGGCATATTTACATCGATTGTTGCACATTATATTCATGAAAAGACCACTAAATGGATAATTATTTTATGCTATTTGATAAACTCCATCATACTCACAAGGAGGTTCCCTTGTATTTTCTCCCTAAATTATAAACCGAGTTTATTATGGGTTTCCATGTCAATTATTTTGACATTGGTGAATTCCAGGGTGTTGATATTATCTCTACATGGGATTGAAAAATAGATAGATGTAACCCAGTAAGAGTGTCACACACTTCTAGGAATTTTCCTAACACATCCCCATAGCCACCTCAACTTGGAGATAGGATTCATAACACTAGTATTATATCTTCTCTAACACATAGTTCAATTCAACATACCATGTTTGTGGCAGCATCCCATTGGGATCCATCATTCAATGATGTTATGCCACCAAGTATAGGGAATTATAGACATGTTAACTCTATACCAAGAACCACATCTAGCAAAGTTGGTTATTCTAGTTCCAGTTCAGTTGTTCTGCATCAATGCTCTAATTATAGGCCTACTTGTCATGTCCAGATAGAGTCTCTTGTGCGAGATAGTTTCTTGGATAAGGTATGCATGAAATATTTTTTATATTTTTGTTGATTATGTATATAATTTTATAATTGAAAAATATTTGGTAAATATAATTGCAAAGTATTAGTAAATTTATTTTATTTTTTGGCACATACAACTCCTGTGATATGATACACCTACATCCTGGTGGTAGGGTACATATACTCCTAGAACTGATGTAGAAATTGCAACAACATGCATGGTTGGGGCACCTACCACATAGCTATTTAGATGATTTTTTTTCCCCAAAAATTTGAACTCAAGTTATAAGTTAGAGATGTGTATAGCTATAACCATAAATAACTTGCAACAGTTGCATGTTTCCTTAATTATAGCATATTAAGAGAAATCCCAATATAGATTGGGGGATGGGATGTACTATCATTTCCTGGATCCTATATGAATATGAATATGAATATGAATCATGCAATTGTTATCTTCAATCTCGATTTGAATGTGAAAAACCAACTTACCTCTTGAATATTTGAATGCAAATCCACTCGTGGCCCTTAGAAGCACTCTAAGAGTCTTGGGTAAGTTTGTTTCATTAGACAATGGAGTTTTTTTAGTGTTTGGTGTTATTTCATTATAGCTTGTCCTAGAAACCCCATATTTTTGGTATGTTTAAGTATGGTGGCTTGTAAATATAACATTCCACTCATCTCAAGGAAGTGGGAAACCCCAAAAACATTCATTCTCCTAACTTCTTCCTTGTGTGCAAGTTAAAAAAGTTAATACATATTAAGAGTCAATTGATGAGAAAGACCTCTCCTTATTTAAAAATTTTGTTGTCTTTTTACCAAGTTCTCCCTTGTGGTTTCATTGCCTCTACCCAATTTTTAAACTTTGGCTTCTAATTCTTGTTCCACATGGCGTTTTCATTATGTTTCATTTAGATTTTCATTTCCATTCCTTGTGGCTTGTCTTGGAACCTCCATATTTTTAACTTCCATGTCACTCTCCTTGAGGAAGTTAAAAACACCAAAATCAATTGGTCCCTCACTCCTTCCTTATGCATGGGTAGGATTACCGATTTAGGATTTGAAGTCATCTAAAAAAAGTCGATTGGTGAACAAGAACTCTCCTTATTTGAAACTTTTGTTGTATTTTTACCATGAAATCCATTTTGGTTTCATCATGTGTTCCTTGGTGTTCACATTTGTCTTCCTATTCTCATTCCACACAATATTTTCCTTCTATTTCATTTAGTGTTTGGTCTTGTTTCCTTATTTCTTGTCTTGGAAGAATTATATGTTTGGTATCTATAATGATGGCAAGTCATAAATATTTCATGCTAGTCATCTCAAGGAAGTGGAAAACCCAAAATTTGTTTGGTCACCTCACTTATTCCTTGTGCACATGAAACTCATAAATATTCCATGTTACTTTCCTCAAGAAAGTGGGAAACCCAAAATTCATTTAGTCTCCTCACTTCTTCCCTATGCATATGAAGCTCACAAAATTATTCCACACTACTCATCTCAAGGTAGTGAGAAACCCCAAATTCATTTGGTTCCCTCACTTCTTCCTTCTTCCTTGTGGCCTGTCTTGAAAACCCCATATTTATAGTAGGTGTAAGGATAGTGTCTTGCAAATATTCCATGCTACTAGTCTTAAGGAAGTTTAAAACCCAAAATTCATTTAATCCCCTCACTTTGTTTAGTTCCCAACTACTATTAAAAGATAGAACATATGAAGAAAAGTGGGGAAAATGCTTAAGCTCCTAGAAATCCCCCCACTACTATTGAAATAGATTATGTGAATTATGTGGAAAAATTTCCTTAACTTGTACCAAAGAATGAAAAAATTCAACTCAATTTTAGTGGGACAGCAAAATGAAACCTCAACTTAACACAACTAGGTAAAATATTTTATAAACTCTAATGCATAATTTTAATTTTTTTAAATTCATGAATGAAAAATTAAACAACAAAATTTAAATAACTATACTATTTAACTTTAAAAGGAATAACCCTATGAACAGGTTATGGCTATGGGAATATATAAATTTAATAGGACCCCAAACCAATAGTCAACATTCTAGATAAAATAATACTAAGGATGAAAAGATGTTATCAAAAGAAGAATGGTATGGATATTAGAAGTTATATAAGGTATGGAGGTGTCATCATCTCACATAAGAAAAGAAATTAAAACATGTTATCAAAAGAAGAATGGCATGGATATTATAAGTAATAGAAGGTATGAAGCTGTCATAATCTCACATAAGAAAATAAAGTAGTAATAAAGTAATAAAGTGACAAATTTGTTGGCTAAATAATCCAATCATAGAAAATGGGATATTTTAATTATCAAGGTGGGTGGAGTAGTTAGATATATGAAAGGAGGATATATAATTTAACCTCCACCTTAAGGATATTCATGATATTATGAACCTTATACCATCAATCACCTTAAAGTGAGAGTAGAGGGAGTGGATTTAGTTGCACATGGGAAGGATTTGGCACATTCTCTCTCGTGTGATGTTAGGTTTGATCATGTGTTGATGGGGAGTGTGTTGTGCAAGTAAACTATTGAGAATAAAATGATGAGAATAACATGATGTTGAATACTATCATGGTTATTATAGATTTGTTTGTAGCACTAGGGTTTCTATCTGTTGGTAGCCAATTCATTTTTTTTAATTACTCTAAAAAAAGTTGCCTACACCCCTTGTCTCATTAACAACAAATCATCGTCGCATTGTGCTACTAGACATTTGTTTCATTTTTGCGACAATTGCAATTTGGTTTCAATTCGATTTTCACAACTAAAAGAGTGAAAACACCTCTTTCATTGTTTGGACTGTCGGCGTCTTTTATCGATTTTTCCGAAAGACACTTGACCATTGGTTTATCAAATGACTACAAAAGATTCTTTCGAACTTATGTCCTTTGGTCAACTCTTGCCTTGATTGCGCATTTGGATCTATTTGATTACCAAGCCATTGAGCATGAAGATTTACTGGTTACATTTGATTCTATAAAGGTCATGATTGATTTTGGTCTTATATGCTTTGATCCTTTGATCCTTATTGCTATGAGCCCTTGACTCATTGATTATATGAGATTTTTGGTTGCAATGTTCTAAAAAACTTTGAAATATAAACATTTGAATGCACAAACAAATGCATTGGTAATATTATAAGGTCGATTTGAGAAATGACAATGGTTTGAGTTTCACAAAGGCGCGTTGATTAATCTTTTGGATTTCAATTTTTTAATCGATGTTGGTGCATTGTTTTGTGAAGTTGATATTACATTGAACGATCATAGTTTCAAACTATGCATTCGCATGATTGAATTAACCTTGGTTTAAAACGATTGATTGATATGATGGATCATTGGTTAATGTTGGATATCATGTTGGATTGAACTGTACACTTGGCGCATGATTGTAGCATATGGTGTTGGTTCTATTTCGGATGGATGGCACGTTGATATGGTTGTACACCTATTTGGTTGGACGATACATGTGGTTTAAATGATTATGATTATAACAGCACTGTACACGGTCATTAATACATTGCATGGAGGTGGTAATCCCACCACCTTCGCACGCATGCAGTTAATTCCGGTCTCTTCAAGCGCTGAAGCTGTCAAACCCTATCGTTTTTTGACCCTGTGCATTGTTTCGTTCAGTTCAAACCCTACCATGTACAGAAGCCATGGCTCCTGTTGTAAGGGCCGAGCCCAACGGGTGCCAAGCACTGTTGATGTTTGATGGTGCGTATAGAGACCTGGAAAATCACGGGTGGCTCGCTTTCATAAGGAAGTTCGATGGTTATAACTTCACTGTGGCTCGACAATTTGCATTATCGTTCGATGGCTGCCGAGCCAAAGTTGGAGATGTCCATCTTGAAATCACTGAACAGTTTCTCAGCTCGGCAACAAGCCTGCCTGTCACGGGACAAAAATGGTCGAAAAGTTGCAAGGTAGATGATGTCCCGTGGACATTACTGTTCCAATCTCGCACAATGAACTCATGCGACAGAGGTCTTCCTGCAAAAATGTTGAAACCCCGCTGGTATGATCTCTTGATGATTATCAAGCAATTTGTTACTTGTGAAGGAAGGTACGGGTTCATTTTCTTGTTTCACCTGCGTTTACTGATGGTTTTTATGGGTTTCGAACTTAGTATGCCGCACTATCTACATAGAAGTTTGTTCAAAATGGCTAAAAGGTACAAGCGTATCCAGGATGACACCAGCCTCTTCCATTTGGGGTTGATTAAAATAATTTTGGTTTATGAATTGGGATTACGTCGTGATTCTTGGCATGATTTTCTCAGCCGTAATGGATTTGAAGAATCGAACCCTCCACAGGATGATAAGCCCATGGTGACCGAGAGCGAGCCTACCCCTGTGACTTACAGTGTTTTGCTACCCAAGCCTAAACCCGACTCACCTTTGAATTTCCCTATGGCTGTACTAAACAGGTTGAAATTGATAAACCCGCAACCAAACGGCCTAAAACTAAAACTAATGCTAATGCTGAAAGCAAGAAAAATGCAAGGTTAATCTCTCGCATGGCAAGGAATAAACCCAAAACCCCTGCCAAATCAGAACCTATCATGGTCAGCGAAGACTCTGATTCAGACATTGAACGTTTTCTCGTCGAAGAGTATCCTTACTCAGAGGGCTTGTGTGGCAAATCTCCTTATGATTTTGTCAAGAACTTACCTCCTTGTCTGCGGGATAACCCTGACTTTCCTGGTATTGAACCACCCCATGGAACCCTCGGGGAATCATCAAAACCCCCTTCTCTTCAACCTGTTGCTCCACCTTGCGATCAGTGTGGGTTGTGGTTGGAGAGATACTACTTGGATGTCCCAAAGTTGCAATCCAAAATTCACGAGTTGGAAAACCAAGTGGCAAAGCTCACTGGTCAGAATGCAAAGGAACAACCCAACGAAAAGAAGCAACGAACTACAGGTTCAATCCTGTTCAAAAATGTCGAGTCTGCTACAGCAATTGTCAATTCAAAATTGACATAGTCTCAGCATCTGTGATGGTATTATTTTCATTTTCATTACACTCTGTGTACATATTTCACCTGCTCTATTACATAAGAACGCTTCGTTGTATATAATTTTTGTGGTGATAAATCAATTTTTGTTATAGCTTAAGATTCGATTGGATTTGGTTTTGATTTGTTGAATCATCGAATAGATATGATTGTTCAAATTTAGCTCGATACTCTGTTAATAAGACAGGTTGTTAATATTTTTAAAAATAGACTGTTGTTGGTATTTCAATTTTCGAATACAGTCAATGGTTTGATTTGAATTAGTTATGAGTAAAATTGATTGATAAATCGGTTAGCTATTTTTGTCTTTCAACCAGATCGGATACTTTTCCGTTGATACATAACCAATTGCAACTTATTCGATTCTCATTATTGTTTGATTTGGATTATGTTCAGAGTTTCGATATTGTTTCTATAATTAACTCGATAAAGATTTGTGTTGATTATTGCCCAGTTCATGAATTCTGTCGATTTTATCGCGCCTCTGTCTGTTGACTGTGTGGTAATCAAACATAAAGATTTTTGAGTCGATATGATTTCATCTGATTACAATGGAAGCTATTTACACATCATTCTTATAACTAAGTGATATCAATATATTGTTATGATTATAATTGGTCAATGATCGTTACAACCATTGTTTTCGGTCATACCTGTGAGTTGTTTTGAAACTCAGTGAACGAAGTCAATGAATGGATTCTATGGGTATAGTTATGCATGTTTCATCATGATGGATTTCTATATTGGCAATGGATTAAACGATTTGGATCCTATGCAAATCAATAATGATTGTTTTGTATCTTATACGATTTGGTTCACCATTGATTGGATTTATGAAGCAGTCCAGTTAAGATTTTATCCGATTTTATGGCAATTGGAAAAACAAAGCATTCTTACCCTGTCCCGATTGTATTCTTTTTCAATTTGAATGATGAATTTGCTTGAACTATTAGTAATTCGTTTTTATGATGAAAAGAAAATTAAATTGGATTTGATTTCCTTTAAGATTTTATTTGATTGATATCTGGTCCTGTTTGTTATTTTTTACTAGCTACAGAATCAGATGATTCTGTAGCTGAGTCTGTAAAGTCAATTTTTTATTGTTTTTCTAATAAAACATCCTTCTAATTTGATCTTTGTGTTCTATTGCAGGCAAATTCGAATTGGCAATAGATATCATGAGAAGTTAGGAGATGATCTACAGATTTTACTTGCATTTTATTTCCTTAGTTTAGGAGATTTTGGGATATTTCCCCAAATTATGTAAAACAATTTGCTATTATTCAAAAGGATGTTTTACCTTGTGAGAAACCTATATAAACCTATGGTTTTGTAATAATCTATCATCCTCAGTTGTGGGAGAACAAAGATATGTAATTCTGATTCAAACTGGAGCAAAATTGATGTTTTGTCATAGCTTTTGCTTTTCAATATATCAACATTGTGTTTCAAGTTTTGTATATCATTTTGCTTATGGTTTAGTATTACTTTGCTATCTAAATCAAATACAAGTGATATAATTTCTTACTGTCAAGCCGAGAGTGGGAAGAAAAGTAACTCCACACTTGATGTGTATTGCAATAAGATGAATGGTGAAGCTTGCCAACTGTTTGAGGAGATTGAGGGTCGAGGAGAAGAGATTGAAAAAATAGTCATTGTAGTTGAACAATGCTTGGAAGGACCTGTGAACAAGGCAATTATTCAAGAGTTCAATGAGAAGGAGGCCTTGGCGAGGAAACAGGTCGAAGCGGCTCGAGCCAAGATCGAGGTATTTGAGGAAAAATTACCCATAGCGGAGTGACTCGGGATGAGTCACAGTTGAGTGTTGGGGGTATGTTGGCCATTAACTAAGTTTTGGAGATCCTTGTTCAAGTTTCACCTATTTTGGGACTTCAACGGGCTGTCGAAGGTGGAGCGCAAGTCGAAGTGGATATCGCGGGATCTCGGCCCCTTATTTAGGGATTTTTGGGTTTTGGGATTATGTAATGGGTATGGGGATGTCAGCCCATGGGTTTACCCATGATTAGGCCTCTTTTGTAATGTATAAATAGATAGCTAAGCGATGTAAGCAGTGTGGTGCCATGGTAAGTGCTAAGACACTAGACACAAGAACCATGTGTGTGATGTTATGCTAAGTGCAAGTGATAGTTGTAAATGTTTTGTGCATACTGTGTGAGGCTTTCAAGGCTAAGTGAAAGTGGCGGTAAGAGACTATGTAAAGGCTTTGTGTTGTAACCTAGCTCAGGGAAGGAGGATCTGGTGGAGTGCACGTAGATCTCCTGTGCCATGTGTAGTAGGATATTGTGTCCCTGTGCATGTAGATGATTTACAGAAGACAATAAAGAAGAAGAATATTTGGTGGACGTAGCCCCAAGCTGGGTTTGAACCATGTATATCCTGTGTTGTGGTTTCTTTGTGCATTATGGTTGTTTTATTGTTCATATGATTTATGTTTAGTGTAGTAATGTATGTTTAGATGTATTTGATAGGATAGCTTAGTGCTTGGTGATGTAAATGAGTACCATATCTTATCTATTTTGATGTGCTTAGTGCTTGAATGTGTTGGATCTTGTTGAATACTATGTTGTGCTATAATTAGAGTTTATTTTCATTGTAGACAAAGGCTAAATACTAATGAACGATAACTGCTAAGTTCTCTATTGAGGTTTTGTAATCAGAGATCTGTTGCCGAGCTAGGTTGCAAACACTTGAGTCCTGCAACCAACCTTACCTCTTTCTCGAGTGAGACTTCATCTTCTTCGCAGGTGTTGCCAAAAGGGTCGGTAGTTAGGGTTTTGTTGGTGTGTTGTTGAAGCGTTGAACCCTGGGTCTACCCCTGTGCCAAGAGATTGTCTTCCATAAAAAAAAACGTTCCATGTCACCTATGACTCTTAATATGTACATTATTGTCACAAAATGAAATCCCAAGGGTTACGCTTCCAACATCCCCCACTTAATCCGACGGGTTGTGTGTGAGTCTGAGCATCATTTTGAACATCTCAAAATTTTCTCTTTCAAGCGCTTTGGTGAAGATGTCCGCAATTTTCTCATTTGTGGAACAATGTATCAAGTGAATAGTCTTGGAATCTACATGATATAGAAACATAATATACCTTGTATTGATGTTCTTAGTTCGAACATGGATTATAGGATTCTTGTCCAACTTGATTGCAGAGGTATTTTCAACTAGAAGAGGATTAGAATTCATTTGTTTCTCTTGCAAATATTTAAGTATTTTCCCAATCCACACAATATCCTTTGTCACTTATACATATGGCACATATATCTCCTCTATTGTGGAATATTTTGGGATTGATTGTTTGCGTGATATTTAGGAGAAATGTTTTGATCCAAGACTCATGAGATAGATTGAATTTGATACTTTGGTTTCCTTATCCCCAACAATGTCTGCATCAGAATATCCAACCAGGTTGAATTCATCTATCTTAGAGTACTTGAGTCCAAAATCTTGAGTTCCTTTCAAGAATTTTAGAACTCCTTTTGCAGCAGACCAACGTCCTTCACAAGGATTTTGCATGAACCTGAAAATAATCCCAAAAACAAATGAAATTTTTGGTCTAGTGGTAGTAATATAGATAAGACTTCCCACAAGTTGTCTATACTTGGTTGCATCCTCAAATTCATTCCCTTCTTTTGATATGAGTTTCAAATTTTATTCCATTGGAGTAGAAATAGGATTTCACTCAACCATGCCAAACTTGTTCAACAATTATCTAATGTACTTCTTCTGGGAGATGAATATGTATTTCTGATTTTGAATCACTTCAATGCCCAAATAGTAGTGAAGATGTCCCAAATTTCTCATCTTGAATCCTTTTTTTGACTCTTTCTTTATGGATGCAATGTAGTTCTCATAGTTCCCTATTATCAATAGATCATATAAATATACGGCAAGATATACAACATTTTTTCTAACTTTCTTGACAAACAAATTTGCATCATCAAGATTGAAGTGATTGAAATTTAATTTCAAAAGATGCTCACCTAAATTTTCATACCATGTTCGTAGTTCTTGTTTCAATCCATATAAGGATTTGATGATCTTGCATACCTTATGTTCTTTTCTCTTCACAAAAAATCATTATGGTTGAGACATGAATAAATTCTCTTTCAAGTCTTCACTCAAGAAATAAGTCTTCACATCCATTTGATGAATTTTCCATCCATTTTGTGCTACCATAGAAAATAGAGTTCGAATGGTGGACCATTTTGTTGTGGGCAGGAAAGTTCCCTCATAATCAACACCTTATTTATGTGAAAATCCTTTTTCCACAATCCTTGCTTTGTTCTTGTCAAGTGAGCCATCCAATTTTTACTTGTTCTTCAATTCTCACTTCCAATTGATTGGTTTGGTTCCAAATGGAGGATCCACCAACTTCTATGTCCCATTCTTGATGAGAGAATCATATTCCTTCTACATGGATTCTTTCCATTCATCATGAGAAGTGGCTTATTTAAAGGAATTTAGTTCATGGTTAATAGATAAATTCAAATCACAATCATATGAAACATACATGTCATCTATATCACATGAGTTTAAATTATCTACATTACCTCCATATTGTCTTGAGGACATTTTGGTTCATGTCTTTTTTACTTCATCGGGATGAACAATTTCAAGTGTTTTTGTTAGCCATTTTGGTGTACCTTTATTAGATGGCCTATGTTGCTTATCTAATTGACATAGTGTTGATTTCTCATCAATCCTCAAATTTTCAATCCTCTCGATCACATCATCCAACTAAACATCAATTTCTGATGAAGTGGCAGGAAATTCTTCTTTAGGGGAAGATGGTGATTCAAAAGGTGATTCCATATATTGAACCAATATAGGGATCCCCTCTTCAATATGAGAAATCTCATCATCAAATTCATGATATGTATTTACATGAGTGAATATGTCCAAATGATCAAGATGCCTCTCAATTGTTTCTTATTTCTTGGAGGATTGAAGAAAGATTACATATCTAGATAGGATGAATTTCTTATTTGTCTCATAGTAAAGACGATACCCCTTGGTGGTATTTGAGTAACCAAACAAGATGCACTTCCGACTCCCAACATCAATCTTTCTTCTTTAATCCTTATGAATCAAGGCATAGTAGGTGGAATCAAACATCTTGACATGCCTCACCAAAGGAATGTTTCCATGCCAAATTTCATAAGGATTCTTGTTTTTAAGAGAATTATATGGACATATATTTTAACATAAATTACACATATAACTGCATCATCCCAAAATATCAATTTAACATTGTTAAAAAAAATCATGGAACAAGCCATATTTATGAGTGTCATGTTCATTTGTTAAGCCATGTCATTTTGTTGGGGATTTTATGAAATTGTGGTTCGATGTTTGATCCCATGTTGGAGAAGGTAGATTTAAAATTAATTGCAGGTAATTTCTCTTCCATTATCACTGCGAAGAGAGTCAATACGATACTGAGCTTCATTTTGAATCCATACATGAAAATTTTTAAATGTTTCAAAAGATTGTGATTTATCTTTCAACAAGTACACCAAACACATTCTAGTGTAATCATCAATAAAGGTCATGATATATTTGTTTCCATTTGCAGAAGGAATTGGCATAGGGCTGCACAAATCCGAATGAATCAATTCAAGTTTTCTACATGTTATGGAAGTAAAATCAGGAAAGGGTTATTTGACGTGTTTTCCAAGGATACAAGCATCTCATTGCTTCAATTTAATAGGAATAGTAGGAAAACTAGAAACACTATTCTTTCTCAACAAAAAAATAATTTCATAATTAATATGGCCAAATCTAGCATGCCACAAAAGACTAGATGGCATTATACCTTAGTAATGATGAGAGAGGTATGAAAACATTTGTGCATGGGAAGATGTACCATTTATGTTTAGCAATCTTTCATCTTCCATTCTAGTCATGAAAACCATGTTTTCAGAATCCTTCCTTATCTCAAATTTTCCATCGATCATATGAACAGAGTGGCCTTACTGTCTGATGTGCACAAGGTACAACACGTTTATTTGTAGCTCTAGAAGATATAGCACATTGTACAGAAGAAAATATGGGAGCCCAAAAAAATTAATCCTAATGGTGCACATTCCCAAAGGTTTGATACTTGATATGTCTGCAAAGTACACTATACCACCTACATTGTCATCAAAGTATTCAAATAAATCACTTATAAATGTCATGTGATATTTTGTGTTTATTATCACACAAATTGTAGGTTGGTGAAATCCCAACCCAATCCACGAGACAAAAATAATTGTGGCAGATTCTACCCACTGACACCTTAGATAAACCCTCTCCTCTCTTTAGTGAAGGAAAAATCCAAAACAAGGAGGAATCCCAGCTGACCCTAGGAGGAAATGAGATGGAAAGTGAGGGTATGGAAGTGATACCCATATAGGTAAAACTAATAAGTGGAGAATGAATTGGAAACAAGTCTTAGAAATGGTTAATGGTTTCCAAGCACTAGAGTACCTATAAAAGATATCCGTACCTACCCGAGACACAAGAAGCGACAAGTATACAAGATCAAAGATTAAGTGGAAAATAAATTTAACATTTATTTCCTATATAGAAGAAATAAACAATGACATAATTCATCAATTAAATGATAACCAAATCTTCTAAATAAGTCACTAAAAGTCTAGTTAAATATGCAATAGATAAGCTAGTAATGACTAGTATAACTCAAGGAAGATAGAACAAGAATTTAGCAACAATATAAGGTTGTTAAGAGATGTTATTGTGGAGATATTATAACATCCTTATGGATGTATCAAAATATTTCTACAGAAGAAAATTTCAACCACCAAAAATTACAAGTAAACCACGCAAAAGATGCACAATGACTAGTATATTATTATGGCAACTTTCTAGCAAATTTTGGTTGATGAAAAGAGAGAAAAAGTAAAAGTTTGACATCAATTTTATGCAGCTATAATGATTTTATATTTAATGTTATAAAATAAATAATATATCATTGGCTAAAGAGCATGCCCTATTGTCTCAATCAAGCTAGTATAGCATAGAATCGATTCTACTTCAAACAATTTGAAAATCTTGTAAAATCATGTTACCCAATGCAAGCAATTTATTTTTCCAATGAAAATTTTGGATTAGTGCTTTTAATATTTGGTTAAATTGAGTCTTGGATGTGTGATTTAGATACACAATATACATATGGGTGTAATCCCTTTTACTCCCTAGGGCATGAAAATCAAACTATGGTAAATCTAGGAGGGTGTACACCCTTGTACTCCTCCTAGCAACCTTGCCAAAAATGACTTATCAACTATCAATGAGATGAATATTGATGGAGGGTGTATGCACTTATACTCCTCCTAGGGTTTCAATCAATAACACTATGAAACAAGAAATAAGAACAACCAAATTTAATATTTTTCTTACCAATTCCAACATAGATGCAAGATAAAACCCTAGTTCACCAAACCATATCCATACAAAAGAAAGAGAAGAAGCCTCCAAGAGGTGTGCACCAAATTAGCTCCACAATATACAAATATAAATCACCAAAATAAATTTTCACAAGAAATATATCTCTAAGTTTCCCAAAGAAGCCACAAATTTCAGCCAAGTATCCTTCTCCAAATGGGAGAGTTATGTTCTAAAATGAAATGAAATGATTCTTATTTATATAAAACTCCTAAAAAGTGTTTTTAAACTTAACAAGGATTAACCACAAAATAATGGAGACATTTCCCTTTATTTTTCCCCTTCACAACTTTAAATTTGATTTACACATAAGAAAATCCCTAAAACATGATGGCATCCCCTTGAGGGGTGACGTTTTGGCACATGTAGGAAGTCGTTGAGGTTGGAGAAGGTAGCACTATACCTCCAAATACCATGTGTCTTCAATTCAAGAGTCTCCTCCTCACTGCAAGGGGTCTTCCATCAAAATGTTCCAAGTTTCCATCTTCACCACCACATGCCCTAGCCCCAAGAAAGACGTCAAGCCTAGAAACATCATATAAGAGCTCCAAAGTAGGTTATTGGGTTGGATGAACGATAGGTGTCACTGTCTAGGGCATCCTCTACTGCTTCCAAAGGAAACATCCATCATCAAGTTGGTCCCAAGGTGTGGGTCATGGCATCCAAACTATGGGCATCTTACCCCAATGAAGGCCCAAGCTGGTCTTGTTCCTCCAAATTGTCCACCTGTCAAGGACCTACAAAGATAGACAAGTGTTCCCTCCAAGGATCTCAAGTCAAAGCATCATGGAAGGTAAAATCACATTTAATGTAAGAGCCATTCAAGCACGTCCATCAAAAACTACCTCATAAAATTAAAGAGCTGCTCAAAGACCCTATTGAGTGAATTCCTTTTGAGCCTAATTTTTTAATCGACCCAATGTTTAAATCAGGGCCTCCTTGGTCAAACTGAAGTGCTTCCAAGTCCTAATTTTTGTATTGTCCATAGTTTCTAATATGGACCCTCATTTATAAAGTTTCGAGTGTGTCTTTTATTTTAAGCTCATGTTTAAGCCTTTTATTTTGAGTTTTCTTCTAAACATTGAGTTATTTTTTTTACTTTGATATTTTCTTTTGATTCTTGAGTTCTTCTTTCTCACCTTTTGAGTTTTCCTCCTAAATTCCAAATCAATCCCTCTTTCATTCATTTTATTCTTCCCTTGACCAGATGTGAAAAATCAGCCCCAATTTCTAAATTGGGTCCTCCCTCCTCCAACTTCTACATGCATGGGTTTTGATTTTGAGATCAAGCTTGATCTCAAAATTGGGCTCTCCTACCAATCTTTGAAATATTTGATCCCCCCCTCCATGTTTGAAGTCTATATCTCTTTTCCAAATGTTATTTTACATGATTTCAAACTTAACTAATACATGTTGAAACCCTTAATCATCCCAATTTTAAAATGGCCCCAATTGTCAAATTGGAACCCTGTTTTCACTTCTATGCCTTTCCTTGGACTAATTTGGAAACCAGTCCTTTGTAGACTATTCTATGAAATGTTAATGAGGAGAATCCATTACTGGTCGCTTTTTTGGAGACTCATTCTAGTGTATGTGGTGTGGGACTACTCCTTTAATTTTTTATGTTGGAATTAATATAAGACTTTTACTTTTGTTGTATACTATTCTCATGCAAAAGGTAATTTCTTCGTACTATTTTGATTCAATTAGTTTCTAGTGGTGAATATGAAATGGTTTCTAGTTACTAGTATGAGGCTCTGATTTGATGACTAGTTATTTTACTATTTTAACCATTATTTCATAGTAAACTATTTTTTTTCTAATAGTTGGAATGGTTATTTATTTCACATTCATTTCTTATTCTCAAATCCAGCTAAGTGTTAGATTAGGATAAAATTTTATTTTTAGTTCTAGGAGTTTATTTGGGACTCAGAATTTATTCCTTAAAATTGTAAAATCAATAATAGTTGTTGGGAAAAAACCTTATTGAGTTCCCTATTCCAAACAATGCAGGTTCTAATTGGGACCTTTAATTGCATAGAACCCTTGATGTTAAAGGTGGGACATTTCCCCTTTTCAATATTATGGTAACACTTATGTTTCCTTATTATGAGAAATGATAGCTATGCTTTCAAAGGAATATGAGTGTTTTTCTATTTGACAACAAATATGCAATATTTATCCAAAATTTCAAGACACATAGGTACCTCCTTCGAGAGTACTCCATGTACACATACATTTTTGTCTTAGGAATACTTGGTAGATGTAAGATAAAGTCTCTAAATAACATACCTCAAAGAATCCCTCCAAGTCATGTTTTTCCAAGTTTCCATGTTCTCTAACTTTTCATAATAGATCATCATGATTGTGCATTAACCCTTCACTCCTTGACCATAAGAAAAACCAAGAGATCCAAAGGATGGTATAGTGGTGAAAATGGGAACTAACAAGAATATGTTTCAACAATTTTGTTTGTAAGTGTATGTGAAATGGATACAAAGAGTAAATATTCTTTGGCACACTTGATTTTAAATACAAAATACAAATGATTGCAAAGTCCCCTACTATGGGTTTAAATCATCCAAATTAAACTTCATTACTCATTGTGTAAAATTATTAAACTCTTGTTCTACGAGTTTTACAAAAAATGGTAAGTAATGCATATTTAATTTAATTCCATGTTTACCTATAGATATTAAATAGGACATTGAAGACATCTTCAAATATATAGAAAATCCTTGAAAATATATCTAATTAAAAAAAATGAACTCCATGTTTTGTAATGGATTGGTTTATTGTTCAAACCATATATGAAAGTATAAATAATATAGTATGATTCCCATTATAATTTATAGAATCATCCCATTTGGTATTTCCTTTTCAAAAATCAATAGCTCTAAAGAATGGAAATGGAAATTAGAATTTGGTTCGTACTTGTCTCTTTTTTTCCAAGGAAAACCTCATGGAAAACCCATTGAGTACTTCCCTATGATCAACGAAAGGTTAATGGGGTAAACTATCAATTTTTATTATTAAACCCAACCCTGAGGGGATCTAGTGAGTCAAACCCACGACCTTTGATCTCTTGAGAGGAATCATGTCTAGCTCAAGATCACTTGATCTTAACCTATAATATTTAAATTGAAGGACATTGGGGGTGTTATTTCATCCACTTATATGTGCATGGGTCATGATATCATTTAATATAATATCTCTGGGCACAACCACAAGTTCAACCACTACCTCAAAGTGACCCCACGACCCTAGGAAAATTATTCATGGGAATTGAAGTTTTCTCACTGATGAAAAAAATGAAGGAAATGGGGGTGGAATTTGATCCACTTACTTGTACACAAGTCATGGTTCCTACTCATCTCTATATATAAGAGTTTCACATTAGATATAGTGGGGTGGAAGGATATATTATCAAAAAAAATAATTTTCAAGGTGTATTAATTAATTAATCAATGAAGTATTCTTGCAATTTGTGCATAATGAATGAGTCTAGGAACTATTTATTTTAGCAAGATAAGAATGAAATTACTTAATCCTTTTATTCAATGCACTGAATAACACCTTATGAATTGAAATTATTTATATATTTATGGTAATTATACTCTTTTGTATATCATAAAATGATATAGAAAGGATAAGGTTGGAAGGTTGAGATAATAAGAACATTCAAACAATCAACCATTATGTTAAAATAAATGACGACTCCCTTGCAGTTTCCCTAGATGGCATAAAGATCATGGTACATTATATGCTACTATGGACTATTTCTCTTAGCACTGCGGGATATCAATATTTTTATATAAAGAGATATTTATGTTTAAGAGATAATTCCAAGATACATAGATGTTAACGCATCAAATTATTTTAATAGACATTTTAGAAAATCATGTGAAAGGGGAACCATATTATATTGCCACTCAAATTTATTTTTCTATGGAAAAGGGAAGAAGAGTGGAAGGACAATAAATATTACATACTCATGGTTCAACCAATAAACCATTATGTTAGTAGGAATAACCATTCATGTTTATGTTGGTAGGGGGGACTATTCCCTCACCATTGCCCCAATTTCCATGGGATTATAGTATGTTGGAGATTATTTGTTTAAGGGTGGGTGCACAAAATTGTTTCTATCTTCTTCTGTATTGGGAATGTGCACCCAATTTAATTTTCAAGAATTCCTGTGTTCTTTAGGAACATGCACATGTTCCTATTTAAATACCTTTGGCCTTTATCGAAGCTCCATATAAGCAATTACCCCATGTAAACCATGTCATATTTATCAATAAAAATAATGTGCACAAATTAAAAACATGTTCATATTTCTAAAACATGCATGCATTAAAAATGTGTGCACATTCCTCTGTGTAAAAAATAAATAAATAATTTATGGCCCCATTTTCTCCATTTTTTCCTCAACCCGTGGCACTTTCCTCCTATTACTTCCCACCAATAATGAGTTCATTACTATTGATTCAAACCAATATAGACAAGGACAAGAAGGAGGTACATTGGATTATTGGAACTCAATATTTTCAACAAAGAAGATCCCATTTCTCGATATATTTTATTCAAAATCATATTTTTATAATCGTTAATAATAGAAATCTACATAATTTTAAAAACAAATTGTTATTATTTAAATGAAACTTTTATTATACCACAAGGGAGAAATACCCTAATCCATACCCAAACACTAACCACCAACACAACCTATACAAACAAATTAATCAATTGTTTAGATGATTGGCATAAACTTGATTAGTGGGATTAGGAATACTAGAGATCTATATTATATTTTATTGGACACTTCACTTGATAGCATTGTTTCTTCCATTGACCAGGATTGTGGAATATTATCTAATATATTCAAATATAGGTCTAGTATGAGAGAGTAGTACTTAACCAGAATTAGTAAGGAATAGGTGAAAAAATTTCTTATAATTAAAGAGATCATCGTTTAATTGCTTATTGATCCTAGAACCAACGAACCCCTGATCCAAGAAAGGGGCATATTTACATCGATTGGTGCACATCTAGTCATGGAAATACCACTAAATGGATAATTATTTTATGCTATTTGATAAACTCCATCATACTCACAAGGAGGTTCCCTTGTATTTTCTTCCTAAATTATAAACCGAGTTTATTATGGGTCTCCATGTCAATTATTTTGACTTTGGTGAATTCCAGGGTGTTGATATTATCTCTACATGGGATTGAGAAAGAGATAGATGTAACCCATTAAGAGTGTCACACAATTCTAGGAATATGAATAACACCTCCCCATAACCACCTCAACTTGGAGATAGGATTCATAACACTAGTATTATGATATCTTCTCTAACACATAGTTCAATTCAACATACCATGTTTGTGGAAGCATCCCATTGGGATCCATCATTAGATGATGTTATGCCACCAAGTATACGGAATTCTAGCCATTCTATCTCTATACCAAGAACCACATCTAGCCAAGTTGGTTATTCTAGTTCCAGTTCAGTTGTTATGCATCAATGCTCTAATTACGGACCTACTTGTCATGTCCAGATCGAGTCTCTTGTGCAAGATAGTTTCCTGGATAAGTTTAGTATGAATTATTTTTATATTTTTGTTGATTATGTATATAATTTTATAATTGAAAAATATTTGGTAAATATAATTCAAATTATTAGTAAATTTATTTTATTTTTTGGCATGTCCAACTCATGTGAGATGATACACCTACATCCAGGTGATAGGGTACATATACTCCTAGAATTGATGTAGCAATTTCAACGATATGCATGGTCAGGGCACCTGCCACATAGGTGTTTAGATGAATTTATTTTTTTTTCCCCAAAAAATTGAACTCAAGTTATAAGTTAGAGATGTGTATAGCTATAACCATAAATAACTTACAACAATTGCATGTTTCCTTAATTAGATAATATTAAGACAAATGACAATAGAGATTGGGGGATGGAATGTACTATCCTTTCCTGGATCCTATATGAATATGAATATGAATCACGTAATTGTTATCTTCAATCTTGATTTGAATGTGGAAAACCAACTTACATCCTGAGTATTTGAATGCCAATCCACTCGTGGCCCTTAGAAGAACTCTAAGAGTCTTGGGTAAGTTTGATTCATTAGACAAGAGAGTTTTTAAGTGTTTGGTGTTATTTCATTATAGCTTGTCTTGGAAACACCATATTTTTGGTATGTGTAAGGATGGTGGCTTATAAATATAGCATGCCACTCATCTCAAGGAAGTGGGAAACCCCAAATTCATTTGGTCTCGTTACTTCTTCCTTGTGTGTGAGTTAAAAAAGTTAATTCATATTAAGAGTCAAGTGATGAGCAAGACCTCTCCTTATTTGAAAATTTTGTTGTATTTTTACTAAGTTCTCCCTTGTGGTTTCATTGCCTCTATCCCATTTTTCACCTTTGGCTTCTAATACTTGTTCGAGATTGTGTTTTCCTTGTGTTTCATTTAGCTTTTCATCTTCTTTCCTTGTGGCTTGTCTTGGAAACTCCATATTTTTGGTAGGTGTAATGATGGTGTCTAATTTATTCCATGTCACTCTCCTCTAGGAAGTGTAAAACCCCAAATTCATTTGTCCCCTAACTCCTTCCTTATGCATGGGTACAATTACCGATGTGGGCTTCCAAGTCATCTCAAAAAAGTCAAATGGTTACCATGAAATCTCCTTATTTGAAACTTTTGTTTTCTTTTTACCATGTAATCCCTTTTGGTTTCATCATGTGTTCCTTGCTGTTCACCTTTGTCTTCCTATTCTCATTCCACATGGTCTTTTCCTTCTATTTCATTTAGTGATTGGTCTTGTTACCTTATTTCTTGTCTTGGAAACCTCATATTTTTGGTATCTATAATGATGGTAGATCATAAATATTCCATGCTAGTCATTTGAAGGAAGTGGAAAACCCCAAATTCATTTGGTAACCTCACTTATTCCTTGTGCACATGAAACTCATAAATATTCCATGTTACTTTCCTCAAGAAAGTGGGAAACCCCAAACTCATTTTGTCCCCTCACTTCTTCCCTGTACATAGGAAGCTCACAAAATTATTCCACACTACTCATCTCAAGGTAGTGATAAACCCCAAATTCATTTGGTTCCTTCACTTCTTCCTTGTTCCTTGTGGCTTGTCTTTACAACCCCATATTTATAGTAGGTGTAAGGATAGTGGCATGTAAATATTCCATGCTACTAGTCTTAAGGAAGTGAAAAACCCAAAATTCATTTAGTCCCCTCACTTGGTTTGGTTCCCAAATACTATTAAGAGATAGAACATAAGAAGAAAAGTGGGGAAAATGGTTAAGCTCCTAGAAATCCCCCAACTACTATTGAAATAGATTATGTGAATTATGTGGAGAAATTTCCTTATCTTGTACCAAATAATGACAAAATTAAACTCAATTTTAATGGGACAGCAAAATGAAACCTCAACTTAACACAACTACGTAAAATATTTTATAAACTCTATTGCATAATTTTTTTTTTCTAAATTCATGAGTGAAAAATATAACAACAAAATTTAAATAAGTATACTATTTAACTAAAGGAATAACCCTATGAACAAGCTATGGCTATAGGAATATATAAATTTAAGAGGACCCCAAACCAATAATCAACATCCTAGATAAAATAATGTTAAGGATGAAAAAATGTTATCAAAAGAAGAATGGTATGGATATTAGAAGTGATATAAGGTATGGAGGTGTCATCATATCACATAAGAAAAGAAATTAAAACATGTTATCAAAAGAAGAATGGCATGGATATTACAAGTGATAGAAGGCATGAAGGTGTCGTCATCTCACATAGGAAAATAAATTAGCAAAGTGAGAAATTTGTTGGCTAAATAATCCAATCATAGAAAATGGGATATTTTAATTATAAAGGTGGGTGGAATAGTTAGAGATATGAAAGGAGGATATATACTTTGACCTCCACCTTAAGGATATTCAGAATATTTTGAACCCCATACCATTAATCACCTTAAAGTGCGAGTAGAATGAGTGTATTTAGTTGCACATGGGAAGGATTTGGCATGTTCTCTCTCGTGTGTTGTTAGGTTTGATCATGTGATGATAGGGTTTGTGTTGTGAAAGTAAACCATTGAGAATAACATGATCTTGAAGACTATCAGTTTTAGGTTTGATCATGTGCTAATAGGGTTTGTGTTGTGCAAGTAAACCATTGAGAATAACATGATCTTCAAGACTATAAGGGTTATTATAGATTTTTTTGTAGCACTAGGGTTTCTATCCTAGTAGAATACATGAAAAATTAATTTTTTTAACTAAACATAATGTTGGCCAATATTATATATAAAATAATATATTAATAGGCTAAATAAGAAATACATTAGAACTCATGAGGATATTCATGAGATGCTTCTCTTGCATGGTACTAGGGTTTCATCATTTAATGTTAGGGTTTGTGTTATGCATGTAAACCTTATAAATAACTTGATGTTAAAGACGATATGGCGTATTATGTCTCTTGTTGTAGCAGTAGAGTTAGAATTTATGGTTCAATAATATCTCTAAATGAATCCCCTATTGGAATTTAGGAAATATAGATTTTCAATTCCTTAAGAAGGACACCCTCACTAATATTAGAGTAATTCACTAAAGACTGATAAGGTGGAGTTAGGAAATATGAAAAAAGTAATAAAATCAAGTTTGAAATAGGTTATTTCATATTTCCAACAATTGTGTTCATGATGCTGAAAACCATTATTGTTGTTATTGATTGGCCTTCATGTGCGTATGATTATTCATATAACCTAAGCATAAAGGGAAATAATTTTAAAATAGTGAACTAAATCAATTTTTCTCATATGTAAATGAATTTAAAAAACAACAAATAATCTGCATACCTCAATAGTTTTGAGAATGCCATGTTACCTATCTTGTAAACATACTTGAGTTCATTCAAGGAGACCACTTAGATCCTCTATTTCACTAATGGTCGACATCAATTTCTCATTCTCTGATTGAGGTTGGAAGTATCATACCTTTGATGATATATTTCTAGACATTATTTGCAGTTGGACATTTGTTCCAATGAGTAAGTTTGTAAAGTGATATACTAATGCACCTAGATTGAAATCCATGAATACATAGTTTTCACGTAGTGTAAGGTATTCACCCTTAACAACTATTGAGAAATTGGAAATTCGTTACATTCATTGACAATTAAAAATGTATTTAGAATTTTCTTCCCCTTTGTCAAGTCGTGAGTGGGAAGAAAATTAAATCCACACTTGATGTGTATTGCATTAAGAAGAATGGTAAATAAATACAAAGAAAATGAATGATTGTCTTCCATAACTGAAGATTTTTCCTATCACCTATGACTCTTAATATGTACATTACTATCACAAAATGAAGTCTTGAGGATTAGACTTCTAACATTACCCCCCTTAATCGAAAGGGGTGTGTGTGAGTCTGAGCATCATTGGGAACTTCTCAAAATTTTCTCTTTCAAACGCTTTGGTGAAGATGTCCGCAATTTGTTCATTTTTGGAACAATGTATCAAGTGAATAGTATTGGCCTCTACATGATATCAAACCATGTGATACTTTGTATTGATGTGCTTAGTTCGATCATGGAATATAGGGTTCTTGGACAACATGATTGCAGAGGTATTGTCAACTAGACGAGGAGTAGAATTCACTTGTTTCTCCTTCAAATATTCAAGTATTTTACTAAGCCACACAATATCCATTGTCACTTCTACATATGCCACATATTTTTCCTCTATTGTGGAATATTTTGGGACTGATTGTTTGTGTGATATCTAGGAGAAATTGTTTTGATCCAAGACTCATGAGATAACTTGAATTTCATACTTTGGTTTCCTTATCCCCAACAATGTCTGAATCAAAATATCCATTCAGGTTTAATCCATCTACCTTAGAGTTCTTGAGTCCAAAATCTTGAGTTCCTTTCAAGTATTTTAGAATTCCTTTTGCAATAGACCAAAGTCCTTCACAAGGCTTTTACATCAACCTAAAAAGAATCCCAATAACAAATGAAATGTTTGATCTGGTGCTAGTAATATAGATAAGACTTCCCACAAGTTTTCTATACTTGGTTGCATCCTCAAATTCATTCCCTTCTTTTGATATGATTTTCAAAGTATATTCCATTGGAGTAGAAATAGGATTACACTCAAACATGCCAAACTTGTTCAACAATTATCTAATGTACTTCTTCTTGTATATGAATATGTGTTTTAGATTTTGAATCACTTCAATGCCCAAATACTAGTGAAGATGTCCCAAATTTTTCATCTCAAATCCATTATTTAACTCTTTGTTTATGGATGCAATGTAGTTCTCATTGTTCCATGTAATCAATAGATCATATACATATACTACAAGATATACAACATTTTTTCTAACTTTCTTGACAAACAAAGTTGCATCATCAAGATTGAAATGCTTGAAATTTAATTTCAAAAGATGCTTAGTTAACTTTTCATACCATGCTTGCAGTGCTTGTTTCAATCCATATAAGGATTTGATGAGCTTGCATACCTTATTTTCTTTTTCCTTCACAAAAAATCCTTCTGGTTGAGACATGAACACATTCTCTTTCAAGTCTTCATTCAAGAAATAACTCTCCACATCCATTTGATGAATTTTCCATCCATTTTGTGCTACCATGGAAAATAGAGTTCGAATGGTGGACCATTTTTCCATGGGGGAAAAAGTTTCCTCATAATCAACACCTTATTTCTGTGAAAATCCTTTTTCCACAATCCTTGCTTTGTGATTGTCAAGTGAGCCATCCAATTTTTACTTGGTCTTCAATTCCCAGTTCCAGCTGATTGGTTTGGTTCCAAATGGAGGATCCACCAACTTCCATGTGCCATTCTTGATGACGGAATCATATTCCTTCTGCATCGATTCTTTCCATTCATCATGAGAAGCAGATTCTTTAAAGGAAGTTATTTCATGGTTAGTAGATAAATTCAACTCACAATCATATGAAACATACATGTCATCTATATCACATGAGTTTAAATTATCTACATTACGTCCATCTTGTGTTGAGGAAATTTTCGTTCATATCTTTCTGAATTCATGAGGATGAACACTTTCAAGTGTTTTTGTGAGACATTTTTGTGTACCTTTATTACATGGCCTATGTTTCTGAATTGATTGAGATAGTGTTGAGTTCTCATCAAGACTCAAATTTTCAATCCTATCGATTGCATCATCCAACTGAACATCAGTTTCTAATGAAGTGGCATGAAATTCTTCATGAGGGTAAGATGGTGCTTCAAATGATGATTCCATAGATTGAATCAAGATAGGGATCCCCCCTTCAATATGAGAAATCTCATCATCAAATTCATGATATGTATTTACATGAGTGAATCTGTCTAAATGATCAAGTTGTCTCTCAATTGTTTCTTCTTTTTTGGAGGATTCAAGAAATATTACATCTCTAGATAGGATGAATTTCTTATTTGTCTCATAGTAAGGACAATACCCCTTGGTGGTATTTGAGTACCCAAAGAAGATGCACTTTTGACTCCCAACATCGAGATTTCTTATTTAATCCTTATGAATCAAGGCATAGTAGGTGGAACCAAATATCCTCAAATGCCTCACCAAAGGAATGTGACCATACCTAATTTCATAAGGATTCTTGTTTTTAATAGAATGATATGGAAATTTATTTTGACATAAGCTACACATAGAATTGCATCATCCCAAAATATCAATTTAACATTCTTAAAAAACACCATGGAACAAACCATATTGAGGAGTGTCATGTTCATTTGTTCAACCACGTCACTTTGTTGGGGATTGTATGAAACTGTGGTTTGATGTTTGATCCCATGTTGGCGAAGGTATATTTCAAATTAATTAGAATTAAATTATCTTCCATAATCACTCTGAAGAGATCCAATACGAGACTGAGCTTCATTTTGAATCCATACATGAAAATTTTTAAATGCTTCAAAATCTTGTGATTTATATTTCAACAAGTACACGAAACACATTATGGTGTAATCATCAATAAAGGTCATGATAATTTCTTTTCCATTTGTATAAGGAATTGGCATAGGGATGCACAAGTCCGAATGAATCAATTCAAGTTTTCTACATGCTATGGAAGTAGAATCATGAAAGGGTCATTTGATGTGTTTTCCAAGGATACAAGCATCTGATTGCTTCAATTTACTAGGAATAGTAGGAAAACTAGAAACACCATTCTTTCTCAACAAAAGAAGATTTTCATAATTAATATGTGTAAATTCTAACCTTGTACAATGTCTAAGTCTATAAACAAATATTCAAAAAAGAATAGAAAAGATACAATGGCAAATGCAAACATTACACAAAGATTTTTCCCCTGGAAACCCAAACCAGAAAAACCAGCATATATTATATTCATACATTGTGTTACATTGTTTACAATAAAATATACATATAGGAGACAATGGCATCCAAAACCCTAACCCAATGACCTGGATTAGTCCAAAACCCTAATTCCTTAACTGGAAATAGAAAACCATCGGCAAAAACTATGTGCCGAACAAACCACCTAAATACATGACATGTTTCCTGAGGTAGGTGTCACGTTTCCATTCTCAGACACTACTACTCGTGCAAAGAATATAACACATACCCAACATTCTCCCACTTGTTTTTTTCTTTGCACACAGGGGTTTACAGGGTTACATAGTCAAAAATCCAGGGCAACAATGCCCATGGATCCTCTACACTAAGAGAGCTTCTAAGTGCTCACAGATTTTGTTAATGAGTCTGCAACATTCTTCAAAGTGTCCACCTTCATCAGTGATACTTTCTTTTCTTCAGTCATGTCTCTCACAAAGTGATATTGAACATCAATGTTCTTTGTCTTTGAATGATAAGTAGGGTTCTTCGCCAGAAAAATTGCACTCTGACTGTCACACTCTATCCTTACAGCTTGTTGTACCAACCCAACACCTGAACACAATATTTGTAACCATAATGCTTCCTTACTTGCATGGGTGGTTTCCATGTATTGAGATTCTGTAGTTGAAAGTGCCACTACAACCTGTCTTTTTCTCATCCAACTTATTGCTCCTCCAAAAAGGTTAAACACATACCCGCTTGTAGATCTCGTACGATCCAAATCTCCAGCCCAGTCTACATCCACAAAGCCATGTATACTCTGTCCAATCCTGGTCTTCCTTTGTAGCACAATCCATAGCTAGAAGTGCCACGCAAACACCTAAAAACCCTTTTTACTGTTGTCCAGTGCTCCTTCCCTGGTTTTGACATATACCTGCTCAAAACTCCCACTGCATGTGCAATGTTCGGTCTAGTACAGACCATTGCATACATCAAACTTCCAACTTCTCTAGCATATGGAACATGAGACATGTCCTCCTCTTCTTCATGTGTCTTGGGACACTGATCCACAGATAA
>SNQJ01S0046545.1:62650-72898 GCA_010110895.2 Picea sitchensis
GAGAGAGAGAGAGAGAGAGACCCTTGTTTTTTTGTGAAACAACATGTGTGGTATATACCTACACCTCATAGTTTTATTATGATCAAATGGCAATATCATTGTATCATTTTTTGATATGTGTGCCTTGTGGTTATGAGTCGAGTACATTTGAGTGTAAGCATGATGGTCATAAAGCATGGGAACACACACACATAGAGAGATGATTTTTATTTTAGGTTGGGACATTGAAATAATATTTTTGATATTAATGTTTTATTATTATTATTTGAAATTCCATATGACACCTTCACATTGAGAATGAAATTACATATCTCCTTCATATATGGATGTAGAAAGTATCTCTCTACACAATAAGATGTTAATAAAATATTTTTTTTAATAGAAAAAATCGTGTGGTTTTACTCATTCAATGAAGTACAAACATAATTGTTTGAGTCTTTATTGGAGTTTCCAAAATCAATTTCCGTGCCCAAATCTAAAGGGTTGGTGATTGGTTTAGATTTTTATAGATTCCTGAGAAAATTTCACTACGAAAGGGAGTTGAATAAATTCTCCGCACAAAAAAACAAAAAATCAATACATGCTTATTTTGGGATTGATTTTATAGAAAAAGTCATATTTTTTCCTATATCAAAGTGATTTTGTCCTTACTAGTTACTCTAGCTATTGAGCTAAATCATTTATGTGGCTAGCCTTCTTAGAGCTAGTTGTTTTCAATCATTCTTCATTGGAAGTGGCTTCAAATTCTATGTGATTTTTTTGTCATGTCCTTCCTTTGGACCTTCCTTCATGTGAATCAATCTTGAGGTTCAAATCTAGTAAAACTTATTTCTAATCTTCCTCATAAGGAAAAGATTCCACTATCTCATATGTGATGGGAGAATGGTAAACAATCTTTGGAATTACTTCGAAGATTCCAAAGGGAAAATATTTTGAGAGGATTTTGGGCTTTTCTTTCTCAATAGGGGCATGCAAAACTAGGGCCACATGGTGAGAGGTACTCCCCTATCTTTCCTTTTTTGAATTTCTTCGTCTCTTTCTTTTAACATGCTAGAAATTGATTGGTGGGGGATTGAATATTTTCTCCTACAAGTAAAAATTTCCATACACCTTCATTGAACTTCATAGCTCTTTGCAAAATTGACATCTAAATGCAATGCTCTCATAATGTGGTTCTTAATTCCACTAGGAGCCTTCCCATTCTAGCATAGTTTTATTAGGAATCCCTTTACTCGAATATAACTTCACGAAGATTCAAGAAAAGAAAAAAACCCTACCAGGTAAACTTTTAAGGATACATACTTATATTAAAGTGTAGAAACCTTGCAAATTTTACTAATTTTTAAAATGCCAACCATAAAATGTTTAGCGATATTTTTGTAAAATATTCAAATTTCTAAGGATTTTATACAATTTCTAGAAACATTTAGTGATTTTAAGAGTAAAATACTTTTATCATACATAATTTGGGAAAATCATTTTAGAAAAAATAAATAAATCAGCGAATCGGTTTTTGGAAAAAAAACATGGAAAATTAGTCCATGAGTGAAATTTAGCTCCTAAAATTTTCCCTTAACCCTACTCATGTTTGTTGTACTCATAGAAAATGAACTCTCCCAGTATGTTCCTAATATGATTTAAAACATTATTGTCCCAAAAGTACATGGGAAACTTTTTGAGTGTAACCCAGACAAACGTTGAAGTGATCAAAGTTGTTCTTAGATTAAATTCAAGTGTGTTAGGGGTAAGTAAAATCAATGCACTTCCCTAGCACCAAGTCCCTTATTTTAAGGACTCTAATTTTGTTCTTCACTTGAGAAGAGAGCTAGGAAAAAAACTCTTTAATAAAGGAATGTCTACGTAACGACCCCAACTATATTTAATCCCATCCATGAGCCCATTTGCAAATGGAAAAAGTCCATTAAACCTACAAAATAGAGATTTATCTACTCTTGGCACAGGGGTAGACCCAGGGTTCAATGCTCAAGAGAACACCAACAAAACCCTAACTCCCAACCCTTTCGGAAACACCTGCAAAGAAGATGAAGTCTCGCTTGAGGTAGAGGCAAGGGAGGTTGCAGGACTCCAGTGTCTACAAGCTTAGATGGGTCACCAATCTGTGATTACAATACTCTATCAAAGCACTTAGAAGTTACAGTTCATCAGTATTCACTTCACAAAGAAAAACATAATTACAGAGCAAGACAGTATTCAACTAGATCTAACATATAAAATCACTTAGCATAAAGAAATAGATCAGATCTAGAATTCATTCACATTATTAAGCACAAATCATCTACAGATATATCTATCACTCATTTATATCAAAGAAATTAAGCAAGTAAACACATACACATATCAATACATTGCACAAATCATAGAAACACAAGATATATGTGGTTCACCCCTAGCCTAGGGCTATGTCCACCAACTCTTCTTCTTTAATATAGTCTTTTGTCAATATTCTACATGCACAGAGCCACAAAATCCTACTTTGCATAGGACAAGAGATCTGCGCTCACTTTGCTAGATCCTCCTTCCCTGAGCTAGGTCACAACACAAAGCCTTTACACAATCTATTACAATCACTTGCACTTAGCCTTGCAAGTCTCACACATCATGCACAAAGCATGTAAGACTATTACTTGCACTTAGCACTTAGCATCACACACTTGCGTTCATCCCTCTCCTTACATTTCTTAGACATCTATTTATACATTACAAAATAGGTCTAAACATGGGTAAACCCATGGGCCAACATCCCCATACCCGTTACATAATCCCAAAACCGAAAAATCCCTAAAAGGGGGTTGAGATCCCTTGATCTCCACTTCTACTTGTGCTTTGCCTTCGACAGCCTATCGAAGTCCCAAAAATAGGTCAAACATGACCAAGGATCCTTTAAGACTTGGTCAAGGGCCAACAAGCCCCCAACACTCACCTGTGAATCATCCCGAATCACTCTGATCTGGATAGCTCTGCTTCAAAAGCCTCGAGCTTGGCTCAAGATGCTTTGACCTGTTACTGTGCCAAGGTGTCCTTCTTGACAAACTCTTGAATAACTACTTCATTGACAGGTCCCTCTAAGCATTTTTCAGCTGCAGTGACAACTTGCTCCAGTTCTGCTCCTCGACCTTCAATCTTTGCGAACAGTTGGCAAGCCTCGTCATGTATTGGTTGGAGCCTATGTGTCACTTCCATGAATTTTATTTGAATGGTGTGTACCTATTGTTGAGAAGTGCACTATTCTTGGGATCGCTTCATCCTCTCGACGGCTGACAGGGGCTTCAACTGTGCATGTATTGTTTCTTCTTGCTACTTTGCCTCCTGGAGCTATGACTCTAGTGCCTTTAATTCAAGATCCACAATGAGTCTCTCATAAGTGTGGGCAATGCGATCACTCAGTTGTTTACATTCCATGGTGAATTATTTCATCCTCTCAACTAAATTTCAAACAGTGGATTCTCTTTGATATCTCACATCCTACGAAGTACTAGGCACTGTTTGTAGTTCTAGAACTGTGATTCTCTGT
Organism: Picea sitchensis; assembly: GCA_010110895.2. Lineage (NCBI taxonomy): Eukaryota > Viridiplantae > Streptophyta > Pinopsida > Pinales > Pinaceae > Picea > Picea sitchensis. The sequence continues at coordinate 66,183 of SNQJ01S0046545.1, forward strand.
TGAAGCTGTTGGATAGCTTCTGCAAGCTGTGCTACTTGCTACTCTACTGGTTCTTTCTCTTTTTGTTCTAAGCATGTCACAGAGCAAAGTGCTCTGTTGAATGCTTCTTTGACTATGAGATGCTCGACAAGAAACTCCTCTTTCTCTTACTAGATCTGTGCTTTCTCCTCTTCAATTTTTTTTTTGAGAGCATCCTTCTCCTCCTGCGCAACTCAATGTTACTGTATGACTACTTCTTGTACTTTCTTTAGGGCCTTTGTGGCCTGTTCTTTTTCTTAATGTGCATGATGAAGGAAATCTTTGGTCACATCATCTAGTCTGTGGAGTTGGGTAGGCTCATCTCCCATGTTGCGGTTATATTGCTTTGCCATGGCGAAGTGTCATGTTGCGTTGCTCTGATATCTTGACAAATTTCCAGTTTTTCAAACCTTCCTTCTGCGAAGTCCCCTTTGGAACATTCTGAAACTTTTCTATCTTTTCTCTCTTCTTACTTAGCTTTCTATCCTTCTTCCCTGTGATCTTTGTCTCGGTATTTCTCTTTCCATTCTGATTCTTATCTCCTTTTGGCATAGTAACTTCGCACTGTTGAAATTCTTTCATAGGGTTAGAGAATAATACTTCTTCTTTGTCTAGGGTAGGTGTTTCTCTCTTCTGTGAGTCTTCTTGTGTTATTTCAACATTGAAATCCAAGTTTCTGGTCCTAGACAACTTTGTTCTATTCTCCTATTCTGCAATCAAGTGTGTTATCTTCCTAGTCATGAAATCTTGTAATTCTTTCTTTTTTTGTTCTAGGGATTCCTCTTCTTTTCTTCTGGTCTGATCCTTCTCAATCCAAGTTTTTCCTAGAAACATAGTAAATGGGGAGTTTCTCTTAGTGAACTTAACAACCTCAAAATATTACTCTATCGAAGTTCCATGAGCACTCATAGATATCTGGGTGAGTCTTCCACATAGGGTTATCAGCTTTCCTCTGAATAATCTTATTCCTCCCAATGAAAGGATCATAGAAGGATTTCTTAAAATTTGTCAAGTTCTTTCTATCATGATATTCACCTGTGTTTCTTCATCCAGAACATAATCAATGTCGAAGTCTCCTATTCTTGTTTCTATGCATTCTTTTTCTTTGAAGATCTCTGAGAAGTTGATATTTCTGTGATCGTTCCGGGTTTATTTCATTTTCAATAATAGAGTCTCTAATTATTTCTGAGGTTCTTCCATGGTCTTAGTTTCTTGATCTTACTCGAGGTTTCTTTGTCATATATTCATTCTTTCAAGCTTAGTAATCATTCTACGAAAATCCAAAACTTCATGGTCCATAGATTTACAACAAAGACAACTAGGTATTCTACTAGTGAAATCCTTAACAATATGGCATGGTCTTATGCATCTATAACGAATGGTTAATACTCTTTTTATTTTAAATGATCCATAGCCTTTCTTGTACTGCACACTAGGGTCACAGTAACTAACCAACAAAAAATTCTCTCTAGGGTCATGCATCCATTTGTTAGTCCAAACATTATTTCTATGCATAGGAATAATATATCTGTCATCATTTCTATCACATCTACAATCAATTAAACAATGATTTGTGTCCTATATAGAAGCAACAAAAAATGATATAATTCAAAAATTAAATGATAATCAAATCTTCTAAGTAAGTCACTAAAAGTCTAGTTAAATATGCAAGAGATAAGCTAGTAATGACTAGTATAACTCAAGTAAGATAGAACAAGACTTTAGCAACAATATAAGGTTTTTTAGAGATGTTATTGCAGAGATATTATAAAATCCTTATGGATGTATCAAAATATTGTTATATAATAAAATTACAACCACCAAAAATTACAAGTAAACAACCCAAAAGATGCACAAAGACTAGTATATTATTATGGCAACTTTCTAGAAAATTTTGACAGTTGAAAAAAGAGAAAAGGTAAAAGTGTGATAGTAAATTTCATCAACCCTAATGGTTTTAGCTTTAATATTATAACATAAATAATATATCCTTGGATAAATATAATTACCTAATGGCTCAATCATGCTAGTATAGCATATAATTGATTCCACTTCAAACAATTTGAAAATATTGTAAAATCACGTTACCTAATGCAAGCAATTTATTTTTCCAATGCAAATTTTGGATTAGTGCCTTTAATATTTGGTTAAATTGAGTCTTGGATGTGTGATTTAGATATAGAATATCCATAGGGGTGTAATCTCTTTTACTCCCTAGTGCATGCAAATCAAACTAACGTAAATATAGGAGGTTGTACACCCTTGTACTCCTCCTAGCAACCTTTCCCAAAATGACTTATCAACTAGCAATGAGATGAATCTTGATGGAGGGTGTATGCACTTATACTCCTCCTAGTGCTTCAACCAATAACACTATGAAACAAGCAATAATAACTAACAAATTGAATATTTTTCTTACAAATTCCAAGATAGATGCAAGATAAAACCTAGTTCACCAAACCATATCAATCCACGAGAAAGAGAAGAAGCCTCCAAGAGGTGTCCACCACATTAGCTCCACAATATACAAATATAAATCAACAAAAGACATTTTCACAAGAAATCGATCTCCAAGTTTCCCAAAGAGGGCACATATTTCAGTCAAGTATGCTTCTCCAAATGGGAGAGCTATGTTCTAAAATGAAATGAAATGATTCTTATTTATATAAAACTCCTAAAAAGTGTTTGTCCACTTAAAAAGGGTTAACCATAAAATAATGGAGACATTTCCCTTTATGTTTCCCCTTCACAACTTTAAATTTGATTTACACATAAGAAAATCCCTAAAACATGATGTCATCCCCTTGAGGGGTGACGTTTTGGCACATGTAGGAACTTGTTGAGGTTGGAGAAGGTAGAGTTATGCCTCTAAAGGCCATGTGTATTCAAGTCAAGAGTCTCCTCCTCACTGCAAGGGGTCTTCCATTGAAACATTCCAAGTCTCCATGTTCACCACCACATGCCCTAGCCCCAAGCAATACGTCAAGCCTAGAAACAAGGTATAAGAGCTCCCAAGCATGTCTTTGGGATGGATAAAGGATAGGTGTCACTATCCAGGGTGTCCTCTCCTTCTTCCAAAGGAAATATCCATCGTCAAGTTGGTCGCAAGGTGTGGGTCATGGCATGCAACTTGTGGGCTTCTTATCCCAATGAAATTCCAAGCTGGGCTTGTTCCTTCAAATCGTCCAGTAGTCAAGGTCCTACAAAGACAGACAAGTGTGCCCTCCAAGGATCCAAAGTCATAGCATCATGGATAGTAAAATCACATTTATTATAAGAGTCATTCAAACATGTACATCAAAAACTACCTCATCAAATTAAAGAGGTTCTCAAAGACCCTATGCAATTTTCCAAGTTTAGGTATGGGAGGGTTGACAAAGTGACCTATTGGGTGAATCATTTCTTAAGTCAAGGAGTGTTTCCTAAGTAGAAACCTATCTAAGTCACGTGGAGAAGATGTGTTGGTTCTGGAGCCTGATTATATTCATGATTCAAAGGTCCTTGCTTTCAACCGTGTTTATACCCCATGAAGTATTTACACCCTAGAAGTATGTACACTCTTCCATGTGGGGGAGTGCAGAGGGGGGTTACCTTCTCTGCGGGGTCCGAGGGGGTTACCCCCCTGGCTAGGGGGTCTGAGGGCAAGCGGGGGTTCGGGGGCGAAGCCTTCGAAGGAAAAATTGCCTTGTAAATGTATATTGTAATTTCATTGTAAATCTGGACCATTCATTATAAGGTCGCAGATCTAAAGGTAGAGATTATGTTAGGGTTTTTTTCCCTAGAAGGCAACCCTCTTTTATGAGGGAAATGTATTGTGGCTATGATTGATGGTAAATATTGTATTCTGAGATAAGAGACAGTGAGAGAAATAAGAGGAAGTTACAACGGGTTTGTTGTAGGTTGTATCCCTTCATATGTTGGATAATAATAAAGGAAGGACCTGACAATTTCTCTAGTGGACGTATCCCACACTGGGTGAACCACGTAAATCTGTGTCTCTATTATATTGTGTATCTTTTGTGTTTTGTTTTCGCATTTGTTTTATTTTTATTTCTCCACGGTCCTGTTTTTCTAACAACTGGTATCAGAGTGAAAGGTAACTCGTAGGAAAAGAGGGTTCCTGGTTCAAGTGGGAGCAATGTCGGAAGATGGAAAGTTTAGGCTCAAGAAATTTAATGACCAAAACTACCAGTTATGGAAGATCCAGATGGAAGATTATTTATATCAAAAGGATCTATTCATACCATTGGGAAGAGTAGCAAAGAAGTCGACGGCCATGAAGGATGAAGAATGGGAGATTCTTGACAGAAAGGCTCTAGGAATGATACGACTGAGCCTAGCAGTGTCGGTGGCTTTCAATATTTCCAAAGAAAATACAATGAAGGGTTTGATGGATGCATTGGCCAAATTGTATGAAAAACCCTCAACGTCCAATAAGGTATTTCTAATGAAGAGATTATTTAATATGAAGATGTCAGAAGGTGGGTCTGTTGCAGATCATTTAAATGAATTTAATATGGTTACTAATCAACTAAGTTCTATAAAAGTGGACTTTGATGATGAGGTCAGGGCTCTTCTAATCTTGTGCTCATTGCCAGAAAGCTGGAACAGCTTGTTCATGGTTGTAAGTAACTCTATCTCTGGTTCAAATACTTTAAAATTTAATGATGGTGTTGGTGTTATCCTTAGTGAGGAAATGCGACGGAAAAGCACAGGTGAGACATCAGGTAATGCGTTGAACATGGAGAATAGGGGAAGACAAAAGGATAGAGGAAAGGGCTCAAGGAACCACAGAAATTCTAGGAAAAGCAGATCCAAATCCAGACTTGGAAAGATAGAGTGCTAGAATTGTGGGAAGAAATGATGCAGGAGCATCTACGACTTCCTCAAGCGAGCCAGCGCGTGGAAAGAAAAGAACAGTTGGACAGCGCCAACGCATACATTTTTGAATTACTTTGAAAAGATTGTTGCGCTATCGTTTGAATGAAAGCATTCATATGAAGCGCACTTGCGCTATAGATAAGAAGGCATTAAATAGTTTTAAATGTTGGTAGATAGGGTTGGCTGTAGATTAGACAGTTTCACTTCCAGGAGGGAAAACGAATATAGGCACCCTCCTTGTATAATTGAGATTATTATTCAGCATTTGCAAGAGAGAGAACAGAGCAAAGAGCTTGTGAAGAACTCCATGTACAGACATTGAATTAATAGGAAAAGCTTTGATTCAATTTCATGGATGTGTTTGACCTCTGTGTGTTGTTGATATTATGCTTTTGCATATTTGCTTCTTTATATGCTTACCTTCTATATGCTGCGTATGTGATTGCATATCAGGTTCGAAACCTGAGAGAGTGAGGGAATGAGTTCCAATTGTTTCACTGTTCGAACTAGGAGATTCCTTCATAGAGTGCAGTCGAATTCCTCTGCATAGAGTGCGTTGAGGAGGTTCAACAGTGAAGCTCTTATTCTCGTCGACCGGAATCGTGTTGGGTTATTCGAGCCGTGCAGGTGAAGTGCAGGTCGGATTGAAGTCTCAGTAGTAAGTCTGAGAGAAGAAAGGCATGGGACTATTGCCTTCGTGAACGCACATAGTCCAGAATAACTCAACACTTCAAGAATTGTTGAAGTCCGAGCGTGGGCAGTTGGTACAGAGTCTCTAGAGGAGAAGAGGGACCAAGCTCAGGAGGAATAGTACCTTTGCTTCAGTTGCACAGGACGAAGCTAGTGAAGCGAAGAACTCTTCAAGAGGAATAGAACCAACGACTTGAACTCTTGGGAAAGAGTAAACCTCCAAGTGCAGCAGAACTCATTTGCCATCGCATTTCGGTAGAGTAGGTTTGGCGTGTACAAGAGTTGCATGCACGTCGAAATCGCGAGTTGGGATTTCCCGATTTAAATCGGAGCCGTCGGTCATCGGAGGGACATGTGGCACAAGATCCCGCAGAGTCGGGACTCGGTACTTCGGCGTTTTCTAAGTCGAAGGGAGCACGGAGAAACTGTAAATCCCCAAGTTGCGACGGGTCCCACGGAGACGGAGCGGAGGACAGCACTTGGCATCGCACATCGACGTTTGGGGTTTTGGAAGGTGAGCAAATCGCCACCTTTCACCTGCCGATTTTCCGATAGGGAATTCCCCCGACACACAGAAGTGTTGACCGTTGACATCGGGATTTGGGGTTTCATATTTCACAGAAGGTGCGCACAAGGTTCGCGAATCCGCGAAACCCGATTTCCCGACTGGATGAAGGGAGATCGCTGAGAAGTATACTGTGGGTAAAGGATTCCGGAGGGAGTTCGAAGAGTTGTAAACTCTTCGGGCCGAGTAGCTGAAGGTCCTGGTGAGAGCGACAGTGTCATCGAGGGCAGGTTGCATCAAGAAATGACATCTGAAGAAAGACTGCATAGCTCCAAAGAAACAAAGAGATGGACAACATGAGAGAAATTAGGAAGCAAATGTAACAGGTGATGTGTTACAAGATGATTTGATTCTTTCTGTAGATAATATTTCTGAGTCTTGGGTAGTGGATTCAGGAGCTTCATTTCATGCCACACCCTATAGGAAACATTTTCTAGATTATGTTCAAGGTGATTTTGGACAGGTTCATTTGGGTGATGATGCACCATGCAAAATTGTTGGAATGGGAAAGGTAAAAATAAAGAAATGAAATGGAAACCAATGGTTGTTGAAAGAGGTAAGA